>CAVNYN010233353.1:0-46138 GCA_963692815.1 Nyctanthes arbor-tristis
AGTGCTTAAGTGGATTAGAGAGAGAGAGAGAGAGAGAGAGAGAGAGAGAGAGAGAGAGATTGTGTGATGTGTGATGTAATTAAAGTTGACAATTCGGCATAGGTGATTTTCTTGAAACGCAACTCCTCTCTCAACTCTCAAGCAATCTTATTTTTTGGACTTTGACAATAAGTAAAAGACTTCGACAAACGATTAAGAAAGACAACAAAATTAAAAGGAGTCATCTTAATTGTTTCTTTATATATCTCACAATAATTTTAAAAAAAAGGGGGATACTTAATTTTATCGTATGCGTGTTCTAGCATTGCATTCAGTTGTCAACTAAATCCCAACCATTTCTTTTTGTGTGGACAAGAAATCAAGAAAGCTCCTCAAACCTATCAATTAAGAATTTAGGTAAAAGAAAACTATTGATGATGTAAAGACTTAGAGTTTCACCGTAAAATGTTAACACATTAAAAAGAGCAGTACAAGCATATTAAGGTTAGTAGTTCAAACACTTTATATATTACGCATACTGCTTATTATGTATGTGTACATATGTGGTACCCATCCGTGTTGAGTTTCACAAGTAGGGGTGGGGTGGCTGTTGCTTGTATGTGTGTCATATATGTTTAAACTAATTGTAACAAGCTTTTTAAGAACATGGTTTGTAAGAACGTAAGTGGATTTTTTTTCTTCCTTTTCTTCTTCTTTTTTCTTGAAAGTGCAATTACAAACAATATATCAACATAACAATATAAACATAGCATGTATAAAGTTACATCCCAATAAGCCACACGTTAAACCAACATGATGTTGGAAAAACCCATACAACACACGGTTGGTGGGAATTAAATCTAAGATCCTAAGGTTTCACTTTCAGCATTGCGAATTGGGCAATGGCTCTTTGGCACGAAAGTGGATTTTTTTTCTTTTAAAGTACAATTACAAACAATTTACCAATATAGCAGTGCAAACATAATGTGTGTATATATATATATAATTACATCCAAATAAGCTCTACCTATGCTTAGCTAACATAATATTGGAAAAATTCACACAACACGCGGTGGGAATTGAACTTACGATCCTAAGGTTTCACTTTTTAGCATTGCGAGTTGGGCAAGGGCTCTTTGGTACGAAACTAGATTTTTTTTTCTTTTTCTTTTTTTGAATATGAAAATAAAAGTAGGCGGGAAGATTTTTTTTTTTAATTTTTAAGTACAATTACAAACAATCTACCAACATAGCAGTACAAACATAACGTGTATAGACTTACATCCAAATAAGCTCCACGCTAAACCAACATAATATTAGAAACACTCACACAACACGCGGTTGGTGGGAATTGAATCTAGGATCCTAGGATTTCAGCATTGCCAGTTGGGCAAGAGCTTTTCGTTTTATATAAGGGGGATAGGGAAAGGGGAAATAAAGGAAGGATATGTATTGTTCAAATTCGAAATCTCTGAAACTTGAAAATCTAACTTCTACGACACTTGCTTAGAGCACAGTTGGCGCGTGAGCTCTTTGGCACGAAAGTGGATCTTTGAACGGTAATATTTTCTAGAAATGATACACAGAGACAATTTTATTATAAGAATTTGTTAAGAAATGAATCTAAAGAATAATTTATGTAAAAAATCACAATTAGTTCAACATCAATCCCTACCCACCTGTCTATTCTTCAAAAAGGCCAATTGCAAGTGGAACCTACATTTCTCTTCAGCTTGCAAAATTGCAAATAATAATTGGTCTAAAATAATGGGGGAATTTTGAAAATCCTTTTTTTTTTTTTTAACGCGATTTGCTCATTCAAAATCAATGACTATATTTGTTATTTAAATTGTAATGCAGTTGTTAAGATACTCGCGTTTCGAGTAGAAAGTGTCTAGTTTGAACTATACTTGTCCGACCCCCAAATTTCTCTCCCCCTGTCACCCGTATCCAAAAATAAAAAATAAAAATCAAAGACTATATCCATTTTTAAAAAGGTGAACTGTAAAATCCAACTTTTCTCCAGTGCACGTAAATAGTTGGACTGGGACTTTCAAGTAAATCGTTGGATTGGAAATAATAAAATAACCTGTATCAATTCCTAGAAATAGCGATTTCGTCATGCAATTGAAATCTTGTCCTTTCGAAGTACCCCACTCAAAAGATAGGCATTGCTTTTTAAACATTTTTCTCATTCGAAATCAATTGACAATACGACTTTTCATTTCTATAAATGTAGATTGCAAGAAAACCAACTTTTCTCTTATACTTCGAAATAATAATTGGAGTAAAATAACACAGGTATGTTAAGACAGTTCTTAGAAATTATTATTTCATCAATGTTATCCAAAAGACAAATGGGGGCGAGTCAAAAAAAAAGTTTCACTTTTCTTATCTGTCTTTTTTAAATAACCGCTTAAAATATACATTTCTTACACAAAATTTGCTCGTTCAAAATTAACGTTACAGTACGATTCTCGATTTTCATAAATGTCAATGACATAGGAAACCTACTTTTTGATTATCTATTTTCATAAATGTCAATGGCATAGGAAACCAACTTTTCTCCTAAAGACGCAAATAATTAGACTAAAGTAACGTGAGAATGTTAGCCAACTATTATTAGAATATATAAACCACAAATTCAAATGTCAAACTTTGAAAACCTCGTGCAAAAGTTATCTATATGCACAAATCAAGAAGAGTGTGTTTTATTATATTTAATTATATAATAATAAATTAAACCCATTTCAAGAAATAATTAAATAAACAACAAACTTAGGGGAGAATTTGTCTCTTCATCATCATTATTATTATAATTATAATACAATAATATAAAACCTATTTTAATATTCAAAGATTAGTATAAATTATAGCTAAACCGATCAAATTAATTATGCGTACATGCACCAAGAATAAAACAATGTTAGATTTTATACTCGAAGTCAGCATAACCGATCAAATTAATTATGTGTACATGATTAAATAATACTATATAACTATTCGATACAACTCTCAGTAAATTCGCAATATATTACATGAGATATGACTTATGTTTATCCTATACGGTCAATTCAATTCACTGTATGAGATATATTAATATATTTTAGAGGATTATAAGAGTTCACTGTACGGGGATAATTAGTGTATTATTATATGTAAGATTATTAAGTGTTGATTCAAGAATAAATAATGTAGATCCCATGTGATAAGAGGAGTTGTAATGTAGATCCCATGTTATAAGAGGAATCTTAATTCCTAAGAACTTTTAGGGTAGAGTATTTCAAAATAATATATAATTATATGGGTTTTTTTTTTTTGGGTGGAAAAATTGCATCATTGTTTAGAATATAGGCTACACATGGGATCTTTTATTTCTTTTTTTTTTTTCACCTGAAATTTGGTTTTTTATTTTTTATTTTTTTTAGGTGGGTTGGTTTTGGCCCCTCCCCCGGGGGTGTTGGAGATAAAGCTCGTTTAGGAGTCTTGCATATTTCATTATTAGGTTTATTTTCAGCCTCGACTAGTGCTTCTAAAATTTGAAGTATAACACGTTTTCATCATAGGCATATGACAACGATAATTTAACAGAAAGGAAAAAAGAAAAAATTAATTTCATAATTAGGAATTAGTTATACAACCAATAACTTAAAAAAAAAGTAGAGAATAATTCCTTCTTTTTAATATAAAAATAAAATAATTAAGTAAATAATAAATATATATTGTAACTAATTCAAAAATAAATCAACACCATAATGATTATCTCCTTTTTCGTTCTTAGACAGTTTTAGAACTCTATAATGATTTCATTATGTGTCTACAAGTAAATCGGCATTCTACGTAAAGTTTGTGTTAAAAGAGTATGCACTAACCTCAAATTTTATTTAATCATTTATTTATTTTTACAACCCACTAGCCTCAAACTACTTGTAGATGATAATAATAAATAAAAAATTCTATCAAAATCAAAATTAAAAACAAAATCTAAGTAGCAATTATTAATTAATAAAATAAAATAAAAATAAGATAGGTCCCGCCTGTCCAGAGCGTGCCTGTGGTGCAGGGATGTTAGTGCAGATGCCAACAATAATAATTGACATGAGAGTAATAATAATCTACTGATTAAGCAAACGCTATTGGGAATACATCAAAATATATATACTCAGAATAAAAGGCAAAGAAAATTTCACTATTTTTCCCCTCTTTTTTCTCTTGGATACGTAACTCCTGCTGAATCTCCATCCCCAGCCCATCCCCAAATCCACCATCCCAAAGGCTCTAAACCCACAAAGATTTTATCCGTTTCCTGCCTTTGGGACTGCATCAGGCAGGAACATCACCACCATACCTTGATCTCTGTCCAAGATTTTTCTGCAAGTAACACGTCTTTGATGGGTTCAGACGTATAAAGAAGGAAAATACAGATAAGAGACACCCGCAAAGTTGTGATCTTTACATATTTTGCAAGAGCTCTTGGGTGTTTGAATAGCCTAAAGGGAAAAAATTTTGGGGGTGGTTATGGGTTTTCTCTGTGATAAAAAAAATGGTGGTGTTGGAGGTTTAAGGAGCCTTGTGAGGAGAAAACAGGTGGATTCTGCTGATTCCAAGTCATCTTCAGCCTCACGAAGTGGTCATCATCAATTGGCGAAGGCTTTAACTGTTCCTCATCTTATTGCCATAGGTAATTTTTTAACTATTCCTTATCTAGAGGATTCCTTTGGTTCTTTGGCTTTCTTATCTGGGTTGTATATGTTGAATGCTATCTGATGTTCAACGTCCACATTTTTATACAATTTTTTTGGCTTTTGTAATTTAGAATCTGTACCCTTCAAAATGTTTAATGAACAAGGAAAGTTTAAGTTCCTTTTGAGTCCTTCTTCTTTTTTTTTTTTTTTTTTTGGTTTTTAATTTGAGCTTTTTTCGTGCTTATCATTTGTGTTTAAGATTGGAAATTGATCCCTACCGACTATTGGGTTTTTACTGTCTTCTAGTATACCTTGAATTTAGGCTGTCAAAACAAAACATGATTGATTCTGACTTATTCTTACTGGATCTTTGTTTTCATGGATTATTACCGAATTTTCTAGGAGTTGGTTCGACAATTGGTGCTGGAGTTTATATTCTTGTTGGCACAGTTGCAAGGGAGCATTCAGGGCCAGCGCTTACCTTTTCTTTTCTAATAGCCGGTATAGCAGCCGCTCTTTCTGCTTTCTGCTATGCTGAGCTAGCGAGTCGATGCCCGTCAGCTGGGAGTGCCTATCATTACACTTACATATGTGTAGGAGAAGGGTAATATTTAAATTCCACGGAGTCATGAGAAGATGATTTTCTGATGTTTATAGCTCACAGTCATTTTGTTTATCATGTGACTTGATCACATCATTGTGATTAATAACAACCTACTCTTTTTTAGTTTCTGAATAAGTTTTCATCAGGAGCCTTCTTTTATTTATTTTTTATTATTATTATTTATTTATTATTTTTTGGGGGGGGGGGTGGTTGGGGGCAGGGGTGAATCTGATTTAATTACTGATCTTCTAAACTCTAGTTACGAGGATCAAATTCACCTGAACTAAAGGTATTGAAATTGCCATTTTTTCTAGCCAAGCTTTCATTTTCTTTGCTGCTAACCAACATTTCTTTATTGTTTTGGGTTTTGAATACTGTTTAGATATTGACTTCAACTCCTTTGCTTGCATCTAGTGTTGCATGGTTGATTGGTTGGGCACTAATATTGGAATACACTATTGGAGGCTCGGCAGTTGCTCGTGGCATATCTCCAAATTTGGTGCGTTACATTTTCTCTTATATATAGCTTCTATTAGGTCTCCTTTTTTGTGTTTCAGGATATAGTTTTGTTTCTCGTGTTACCAGTATGGAAGCATTGTGCTCATTGTTGCTTCTCAGAATTTGTTAAGCACAGAAAAAGATAGAGGATATTCCTGCAACGGTCATTTGGTCATTTTGCTAAAGGCGACCTAGCAACATCCAACTTCACATTTCTAAAAGTGCACCATAGTGATAAATTCTTCTAATTTCCTTCATTTCATCTTTTTCTGGCTCTATCTTTATTATTTTATTAAGGCCAGAGGTCAAAATTGGAAGAAAAAATGTGCTGGTCAATTTTTCTTTTTCATGATGAATGCTGTGTTTGCTCGTTATATTTTACCAGAAATCAAGCTCCATGGTCCTATTTTAAGTATAATCATTTTTCATTAGGCATTACTTTTTGGAGGTCCAGATAGTCTCCCTTCTTTTCTGGCTCGTCAGACAATCCCGGGCCTTGGTATTGTGGTTGATCCATGCGCGACTGTTTTGGTGTTTGTAGTAACTGGACTTTTGTGTGTGGGAATCAAGGAGGTATCTTTTAAAAGCATTTATTTCGTTAAAATATTATTCCTCTCCGAGTCTCTGTCTTGACTTCCATTATCTCGAATATATTCTTCTCAGAGTACATTTGTTCAAGGAATTGTCACAGCAGCAAATACTTGTGCCATGATCTTTGTCATTATTGCTGGTGGATATCTGGGTTTTAAGACTGGATGGCCCGGCTATGAACTTCCTGTTGGGTAAATCTCTAATTATTTGTGTTTTGTTTCCTCCTGGATCTTTCTATCAATTTATAGTGTACTAGGAGGTATAAAGATAAATTCTGTCTCCGTCAGATATTTTCCTTTTGGGGCTGATGGCATGCTTGCTGGGGCTTCAACCGTTTTCTTTGCATACATTGGTTTTGATTCAGTTGCTAGTACAGCAGAAGAGGTTTGTGCCAATATCCCAAAAAATGTTTTCAGTTCTGGAAGAAGTACGGTAATAACTAAGAGTATCTTGGGCTAAGCTTAAAAGCCATACTTAAAAGTAAAAAAGTCTCTGCTTCAAAAGAAGTACATAATCCAGAAAATAATTTCTTATTTTTAAGCATAAGCATAAAAAGATATGCTCACAGTATAATGGTACATTTTGAAGCCATACAACGGTTACTTATTTTTTTAAGACGGGCATAAAGAAAAATTCTTGCAGTTCAATTCAATGTGATGCTTTGAAAGCCATATTCTTTTTCTTAAATATAAGCCCACAGAAACAATACCTATTAGACTATTACTTTAGTATCTAAAGAGAAAAAACTATTTAAAAAATTTTACTTGTTTTGGTAACCTTTGACAAACATGCTTTGAGATTTTAACATTGAACTCCCTTCACTATCGGACAGGTAAAAAATCCTCAACGTGATTTACCCATCGGTATTGGTATAGCACTATCTATATGTTGCACGCTATATATGCTGGTATCTGCTGTAATTGTTGGTTTGGTGCCCTATTATGCGATGGATCCTGACACTCCCATCTCATCTGCATTTGCCAGCCATGGAGTGAAGTGGGCGGCGTAAGTAGACATACAAATTTATGATTAAGGGTCCATTTGGCAACCGATTACAAATGATCGTAATTATAATTGGCTTATGTGCAATGATTCCACAGTGACACCTTTTAATATATGATGATGATGGTGGTGTGATGTGGCACATCACATCGTTAAGAGGTGTCACTTTTGGATCTTGCTAAATAAGTCGTTTATAACTAGAATCATTTATAACTGGTTGCCATACGGACCCTAATTTTATTGAAACCTTCTATTTTCTGACATTTTACTGAGTATAGACTTTCATTCATATTAATGTTTCTTGTTTACTTGTCAATCCAGGTATATCGTAACTATTGGAGCTTCTACTGCTCTTTGCTCAACTTTGATGGGTTCCATCTTACCACAGGTAACCGACTGTTATAGATAAGTCCCAAAATTGTTTCCCATATGATCAAACTCTGCTGCTAGAGTGCTAGTGAATAAAATATTTTGAACTGTATTTCTGATTCATGTTTTATTGCTTCTTGCAGTTACAAAATTTAATCTCTAAGCTTGTCTTAGGGGGTGTATGATTTTGTTTTCGTGAGAGTTGATTTTTTGAAAAGTGATTTTTTTGGAGAATGTCGGGTTAAAAAGTAGCATGTGGAGATGTGAAAAATGATTGTTTAAAAAATGTGTGGTTGAGTGTGAATGTTGGAAAGAATTGATTCTCTAGGAATCAATCTCATACAAAGCCTTAAAAGTTAGATTTGTTATGGGTACTGAAGCACGCTCTTTGGGATCCATTGGATCAAAATGTTGAATCATTCCTTTCTCTCTAGCCAGAGCAGTCTCCTTTTGTGAATGATAACATGTGAAATTTTCATGATCTATGTGTATCTCAGCCTCGAATTCTTATGGCAATGGCTAGAGATGGACTGCTGCCGTCATTCTTTTCCGATGTTAACAAACGTACTCAAGTTCCTGTGAAGAGCACCATAGTTACTGGTTTACTAGCTGGAGTCTTGGCATTCATTATGGATGTTGAACAGTTGGCTGGCATGGTATGTTCATTTTTGGTATTCATAAAGATATCTTTCGGATTTTCTGCTTGCAGCTTCTATTTTCTGATGAAACTATGGGTGTCAGTGCATTTGCTTCATGTTTATTTTGTTCTTTTCATGGTTTCTTCCATATCTCTATCCGCTTGTATATAGAAGTGGAGTGCTTTAGTGGTAACTGAAGAAGTGTAGTAATGAGGGGAAACCATGTTGTGTTGCATATTATGTGAATGTTCTATCTACTTATGATGTGCATGCTTCAGTGATAATATAGTTTGAATTGCTATGACGCCTTCAAATTGTTAGAGTGGTTAAGAAAGTCACATAAGTTGTGTAGAAACCGGTAATCTTTGGTGTTTGTACAGTTTTTTTCTCAAGTTGTTGATAGCCATGTTTTACACACAGGTTAGTGTTGGTACCCTAGTTGCTTTTACAATGGTGGCAATTTCCGTGCTGATACTCAGATATGTTCCACCCGACGAGGTTCCTCTTGCATCATCTTTCCAGGCAGCAATAGATTCAGTTTCGATGCGGTACAATGGCAGTAGTTCTAAGGAAGTTGATGTGGAGAACTCAAAAGATGACACTATACACTCAGGCTACGTCATCCCACTATTAGTTGGCAAGGAAACACCTGTTCGATATCCTCTTATAGAGAAAGCAGCCGCACCGTGCAACTGTAAGTCCATCCAATGTGTGAAAAGATTTTATGACAAATAAAATGAATGCTGAAATAATTACCATAAAGTTCCAGTCTTCTAAATCTAAACATGGAAAAAGTGGGGAATGGGATGAGTAGTTGCAACTGCCATTAAGGTTAAATCTTGACATTCCCAACCTTTTGTTTTTGTTTCTTTTGCATCACCAATCCTTTTTTTATGTCTAATGGGTCCTTCACCTTCCAAAACCTAGAGCATTCATGAAATGGAGACTTTTTATCCAAAATTCTACCAAAATAGTTTAAAATTACAACCTTGCTTCAAACTAGATTAGCAGAAATTAAGCTTATATCAGGTGAGCATTTCCATTTACAAAAATTAATAGAACAAGTAGAGGTAAATAGTGAAGTTGAGTGCGTTGGTAGGTCCATGAAATACATGGTTAAAATGATTGTTTGACTTCTAATGTTTTTAAACAAAAATGGAAAACTACATGGCTAAAAGAAAATTTTCACTTATCCACTCCATCCACTATCGCTTATTATCTTCTTCAGTTGTTGAAAACTCGTTAATTTAATGCAACCAATTTGGACTTAAACTACGAGGAAGATTGCAGTCATTGTCAATACCACTGGAGATCTGGGTTCGTCTCAGTCATATAGTCACCATTCCCACTATCAATCATTTCAGATAGCAAAGTGCAAAAGAAATCAAAGGTTGGGGATGTTGCCACTATTGTATTGATTTGGAAACATTACACATAGCTGTTCATTTTATTGAGCCAAGGAAAGTGATTGTTCTGGGAACTGCCTATTAGCTCCTGCGTATTTACATATCAGCAATGTTAATATTAACATGATTGATATAATTATCATATCAATTAAAGAAGACACTCTGAAGAGGAGAGTTTTCACCTTCACATTTGAGGTTCGAACAATATGTGGTATCATATATGTATGTTCTGATAATTACTACTTACTTTCTTCTCCGCTTATCATGCAGTCGTAGTGAACGAAGCCAACAGACGGAAGATTGCTGGCTGGACAATCATGCTTACATGTGTTGGAGTGCTCATCCTAACCTCTGCAGCTTCAAGTGTCACCCTTTATAGGTGGGTGGTAGTTTTCTTTGGTGATTATAACTAGGTCAGCTTTGTAAGGAAGTTTGTGTCTCTCCCATTGATGAATTAAATGTGACAAGGAAAGCCAACAAGAGCATGAAATATCACTGTTACATTTCGTATATGATAGATAAGTAAGCTTCTCTAATTATCATTTCTGAATGTACCATGTTCTAAATCTCGGTTCTTCAATTATTGTCAGCCCCCTACGATTAGCACTGTCTGGAATTGGTGGAGTTCTCATTTTATCTGGTCTAGTATTGCTCACCTGGATAGAACAAGATGATGCAAGGCACAGCTTTGGTCATTCTGGAGGTATGTTTCTTCGTGTATAAGTAATTATGTTTTAATACTATGTCAAGTGAATAGAATAGAGAAGCTGATTTCATAATCTATGGCTTTTTCTGGTTAGATGGAGTGGATGGTCCTGGACAATATTAAGAACACAAGAAAAATTGAATCTTTGTCTATTTTAGTGTATAGTAGTGTCCAATTTCACATATTGAACCTACCCCTGTGACTTGTTCGATAAGGTGAATGGTACAGTGAAGAAAATGAAGTTTCTGGTTCATAGTACCAAAAAGTCCTACCAATATCAAACCTGCTTATTTATTTCCTTAAGTACTGTTTCATTACCCTAACCTGTTTGATTCTGCATACAAACTACGATTTCCTCAGAGAGAGTTGCATAGGATGCTTAACGTGTTTGGGACGGCTTATTCAAAGAATTAAGTGTCAAATGTGGTTTATTTTATGTGACTCTCCTATATTCAAAATAAGCCCGTACTAGGTTCTTTTTTCTATTCAGAATGAAATAGAATGATAAAAATTTAGTGGAATTGTGTAGAGTATGTACGGGTCTTGAGAGATATTTGGATAAAAATTGTTTGACCAACTTTTATTGCGAAATACTCTCTTACCTGAGCTTTGCTTGATGGCTATTTATTGGCAATGAATGCTTTTGACTGATAAAAAGTTGATTATGAAGCGGGAAAAAGTCTGCATGTCTTTAAATAATAACCTGTTTGACTGTTTCAGGTTTCATTTGCCCGTTTGTTCCCCTGTTACCTATCGCCTGCATTCTCATCAATGTCTACTTATTGATTAACCTCGGGTGAGTATCAGTTACACATTTTCCTCTGACATTGATATTGTCGAAACTGAAAATTTTCTAGCACCTATAGGCTATATGGGGATGTGGCTGCATGTGTCCGCTTGGCGTGCATACTTGCAGCCACATCACCCATATGGGTGCCATAACAGCATCGATATGATTGCTAGAAATTTATTCTTGTCGGAATATCTTGGAACCAAAAAGTAACTTTCCTTTTTATCTTTTCTTTTATTTGAGAAGTAGCTAACCATGTGACTTATAGTACCATTTAAGTTGCCCTTCTACGATGCGACTTTTACCAACAAGTGCTGTGTATTTAGCTGTGGGAATGCTGTTATGTATTTCTTTGCACTCTACCATGCAGCGCTGCTACTTGGATGCGGGTATCAATATGGTTGGCAATAGGGGCTCTTGTTTATCTTTTCTATGGCCGGAAGCACAGTTCACTGCACGATGCTGTTTATGTCCCTGCTGCCCACGTTGATGAAATTTACCAAAACTCGGCAAACTCTCTCTTGTAATTCTCTACGACCAATTGGTATAAAAAGACAAGAAAAAGTCGTAGCACAGCATGCAGTTTCTTATGCAAAAGAAACTGATGAAATGTGTTTCCTCAGTGACCATTTTAGCCTAAAGAGGAGAGACTGCCAGTTTGTCTGGATAAAGATAGTGTTGTGTGTTTCATATCTCAGAAACACATCTTTGTTTCCATTGTAATATTTGATTTCTGTACAATATGTAAAAAATGGCAAGGAAGAAATTACGAAAAACTACTAGTAGAAAGGAATAACTTCTTGTACATAGTATTCTTTTCCGTAGTTATTACATTATATTTACATTATTATTAAGTCTGCCCACAATGACATTTTGTAACCAAATTGTAAATAAAGTGTGTTCTTGAAGGTGATTCAACTCTTCATCTGTTTAGATTTACTATTTGGGACTTTTTGCGGATCCCCTGTTTCTATTTTGTTTTGTTTGGTTTAGAACTTGACAACTTGAGGTTTGACTGAACTTAAAAGTAAGTGTGTGTTTGATGTAGTAATGATCTAATATAAGATGTTTGGCGGTATTACGTTGTCAGATGTTCATGTGGCGTGTTAGATGTATGTTGTCCAACATGCCATATCACATGGTATAATGTGGCGTGCCATCTGGCACGCATCTGGCAAGCCACATAAGCGTCTGGCGACATTATATTGTCAAACATCTGACTCGGGTTTTTTACTGGTCAAGTCATGGGCCGTCTGAGCCTGTTGGCTCGTTATGATGAACTTAATTTTTCACTGATTTTAAGAGAGATTTTCTTCCAAGTACAAAATTAACAAGAATTTTATTTTGGAAACATGAGTAGTTTATTTTTCCCTGAAATTCTAGAAAACCAATGATAGTTTTTATTAATGTACTAATACAGTTATTAAAAAAAAAAAGATAAAGGTTACTTCTACTTGAATTTTATAATTGTATCAATATGTTAACTGAAACAATCATTGATTTATAATTGTATAAGTACATTAAAAGAAATGATTATTAGTTATGTAGAACAATTCATATTTTGCCCTCGTACCTATGTGACATGCCACGTAGGTAGAAGAAAAAGACCAACTTGTTTTATTTGGGGAGTTCGGGTCGGGTGGTTGTGGGGTTGGGGCATGTCCCATGCCCATGGTAAAATAAGCTGTACTTATATTTTTAAAATATTACTTTTGTCTTAAAAAAAGAGTTTAATTTTCTATTTTCATTCGTCTTAAAATCTAATTCACTCTTCTTTTTAAAAAATAGTTAAAATATTAGTTCTTTTATATACTCATATTTAATGAATATAGTTATAAAAAACTAGAATTATTAAAGTGAAATAATTAATAAATTAAAGAGTATAATAGATAAATAATATTAAAATTTACTTTTTCAATACTATTAATGAATTTTTCTTAGTTTATGTGAAAAAAGAATAAAATCATCCTTTTAGGACAGAGGTAGAAAATTTTTTAATAAACAAGAACAAATGATTGTCAGTTTGTTTATGTCTACATCCAAAAAATTCCAGTTTTGACAAGTTATCCCTTTTCTTCACAAATTATATCTCCTTACATATATAAATAAATTATAGTACATTTAATACAAAAAGATGGAAAAGAAAAATATATTTTCTTTTATGGTTGTGATTTTCATGTGGCGTGTCTCGTTACACATCACATAGTCATATAGTACTACTATATGATATCATACTATATGTGCTAAATCGAGACTATGAGCGAAAATAATTATAATGATTGTATTATAGAATTTCAATTTTATCTTCCGATCTTGTCAATCAAATTATGCTTGTGCAATTTTTTTTATAAATTGACATTTTTTTGCAGAAAATATCTCTAATGAAACAGGCATTTCGCGTCAGATTATACTGCAAAGGCACTGAACCGTAAAACTAGAGAGAAATGGAATATTTTGGGGGCGGTCTGGGTGGACCGGTTCTGAATTCTGATTTTTATTCGTGAACGGTTCGTATTTCATATGTCCAGTTTTGCTAAAACCTACCTAAACCTTCACTTGCTAATCCCGCTATATCCCGGTCACTCCACCGCCCTCCTCCGCCGTAATGGGCGGCGCGTCCAGATTCGTGACCATACTCGCTCTGCCTTTCCCCTCTCTCCTCCACCCTCTCCGCCCTTCCTTCTTCCTCCTCCGCCGCCGGCTCTCCAACCTTCCCCTTCGCCACCTCAGTCTATCCTCCAAAACCCGCACCCATCAAATTCTTGCCCTCAACTCCACCCAGCAGCACCACTTCCACTCTCAACCAGTTTACAATAACACTTACACGCTCAAATCTTCTCAACAACACAACCATCCATGGCCCGAATGGACCCATTTTATCAATACCATTTCCTTTTCTTCCACCCCTACTGGGCAGGGAGTACCTGTAGATATGCGTCCGGAAGACGCTTTTGTTGAGTACGAGGCGTTATCGGAGGATTTTGTCCGTGCCGCCGCGTCCTGCTTGGCTTTCTCTTTTGACCGGCCAAATCTTATTGGGTTTGTTTTCTTGTCTTTGTAATTTCAAATAAAATTCAGAAATTGGATTTCATAAGCAAGTTTTACAAGAATTTGAACCAGCTGGTTTTACGTTTGTAGTACCTTTTGCGGGCAGCTTTGTTTATATAATGAAGCTAATGTTCTTCCTGGGCAAGCTGCGATTTTTAGCTTCTTTGTTAGTTTTATTTTATTTATGGGAAGATTGCCACGCGAATAGAAGATACTGCAATTGATGTAGTCTGCTTTTTCAGTTTTTACTAGAGAAGTCTATACTTAATATTATAAATTTTGTGGCAAAATTGAAGTTTATAGGAGATAAATAATGCTTGAAGTTATGAACTTTAAAGTGGTGATATTTCTATGCTGTTGCTGTAGTATGTAAGCTTTCTACTGTTGTTGCTGATGATTGACACCCCCACCTTCTTTTATTTATGGTTCTCAAACTCTCTGCGGTCAGTAAATTCAGTAAGTTTTGAAAATTGGTTGTGGTTGACCGTTTTCTTTCTTTTTTGCTTACTAGTAGTTACCAAAGCACTGGAATGAGTACTAGATGGCCTGTGCCAAAGATTGTGGCTTTTGTTATCGGAATGATGATTGATGAGCATTACTTGTAACTATTAATGGTCCTTAATTAAATAGGTTAAATAAATGATTAAATGCAGATCGCTTTCGAGGAAGGAAATTGAAGTGGTTGTCTCAAATGGGACACCATATCTGTTCAAGAGTGCACTTGACACTGCAAGGAGAATGAGGGAGTTCTTGGGAGCTCATGGAAGCAATGTAAGCCAAATTTCCGTTGTTTTCTTCTCTGGAAAGCCCGCTTTTTTGTGGGGTGGGAATATGAGGCAGAATAATTACTGCCTAAGAATTGCCTAAAACATGTTCATCTATGCTTAAAAAGTATACTTATGAGTTATGAGTAAAAGTTAATTATGTATTATTGTGATTATTTGAAAAGTTAAAGCAGAATTAATTTAACCATTTCTAACTTAAAATGTTTAGAAGTAACATATCCGAAATTTCTGACTTTTTTAAGTTTAACCAAATATGATTCCTTACACGTGCTCTTCTTTGACCTATAATGTTAGTGCTCAATTAATCTCATAAATTGTGCGACTTTTTGACATTTGATCTTTATTTAATTATTTATAATGTTATGGTCTTTATTTTTTATTTATGGTCTGTAATTCTTATCAAAGTGTAAGTGGTGCCATTGATATCTTGGGGTCGATATAAGCATCGTCCACTATCAGAAACTAATGACTTTGTTATCTTCTAGTTCAAGTTGTAATTGTACTGTTTGGTAGCTTTTAAGTGTTTCATGTTCCTAATCATATCTTAACATCGAAAAAATATGCTGGAATTTAGAGACCTTTTCTATGAAGAAGATATTTTAACAATATCCTGGAACTTAGAGACATTTTCGATGAAGAAGACTAAACATCTTTTAACTGAGTAATCGGTACGGCACGTACAACATTATCTGTTTCATTGCTTTTCTCATGCTGATTCCCTTTGTTTTACATTATCATTAATCAAATAGAAAGACTAATTCTTTTTCTTATTTAAAGATTTCCTAATATCGTCAACTACCAATATCGTGGTACACAGGCAAGGGAAGAAGAAAAAGGATTTGTCTATTTTATTACTAATTCTTCAATGTTGAATTCTACATTTTTCTTTCTATTTTTTCTTTTTTTTTTTTAATTTCAATAGTATGTGCTTCACGGAGGGACTGAGGGCTAGTTCCTGATTAGCGGAGGGGAAGGCAAATATATTATGAGAAATTAGAAATATTGCTTTGTTTGGCTAGATTATCCTGGATTTTAGTTTTCCTGAGGACATGAAACTGATTGGTAGTGGATGTAAGTACAAAACCCTTCTAGAGATTGATATTTATTCTTTTGGCATCTTTGCTCCTTGGCTGAGTGCACAGGTGAACATGAATTTAACAGCAATAAGATTGCAAGTGAATTATAGTAAGAATCTAGTCAAATATTGAAGAAAAGCACCACAAAGATAATTCAGAACACATTCTTTTATGAACATTGTAACATATTAAGCTTGTTAATCTTTCTTTGGTTGAAGTAGCAGTCTTATTTATAGCACCACAGAGATAATTCAGAACACATTCTTTTATGAACATTGTAACATATTAAGCTTGTTAATCTTTCTTTGGTTGAAGTAGCAATCTTATTTATTCTAAGTGTGTTTGTTCTCATATCTATTCCCACACTATATTCTTACCTATCACTGATTTGACAACTACTGAATTACAACCACACTTTTCAAAGGCCTATTAAATTTCTACCACTCATTCTACTTCATTATAATTTGTCCGTTATAATGAGAATCCAACACGCTTCTGTCTGTTCCTTCTCAAGTCAACTTCAGCTGTATTCTTTTTTCTGAATTTTAGGTATCAGAACCTAAGAAAGCAAGCACAGTTGATGTGATGAAGTATATACTAAGTTATGCAAGCAACCCATCTCTTTCCTCTGAAAGAAATGGTATTTACAGCAAGGAACTTGTGGAATTGTCTGTGAGGAATCTGTTGCAGGAGCTGGTTAAGTTGAGCTGTGGGCCACCAAAGGCAAACATGCCTTCTTCTGAAGAGCAGTTCTCTGGTCCCTACGGTCAGACTTCAGGACCCATCAGACAAAATATTGAAATGAAAAGAGGCGACTGGTTTTGTCCAAAGTATGTATAACATGTGTTGCATTCACCAATTCCTTTGTTCCCTTTTTTCCTGTGGTGCTTATGCCATTTTATAGGCGCTAGATACATTTGATTTTGTTTAAAATAAAGATGAGAAAACATTTGTTCTGATTTATATGCTCGATTGAGTATATGGTTTCAGTGAGAGATGAGAGGAAAAAAAAAAAATGAAAGTAAAATAGTTCCTATTCAAAGATGCCGATTGCACCCAGCAAACAGACAAGGGGGAATAAGAAAAGGAGCAGGTGGGATTGAGGGTTGAAAAGGAAAGGCAATACACCTTTTTCCAGAAGTTCCCCATGCTAAGGATCATTCTTGTTAATATTGGATTTTTAAGAATTCCTAGTAGAAGTATGCAAATAGAATATTTCCTCATTTAAATGTTATCTATATTTGGGCAGGTGCAATTTTATGAACTTTGCAAGAAATGTTAAATGTCTTGAATGCGAAGTGCCTAGACCAAAAAGACAGGTCACTGGTGGGGAATGGGAGTGCCCTCAGTAAGTACTATCTTATATTTTGTTTATTCTCTACTGCTTATGCTTATTAAAACAAAAGCAGTCGGAAGTTAAAGTATTATTGGGGTAAGACGGATTTTTACTCGCATCTTTACTGCAGATGTGACTTCTTTAACTATGGGAGAAATTTGGTTTGCTTAAGATGCGACTGCAGACGACCTACTACGGCAGCGTCTAGTATTGGTGACTCCAGATTGGGATCCGGGCAAAACTGGGACTTCAAATACAAAAACAACACTGAGAGCCAGTTGGCTGAAAACGAAGAGAAAGCACAACGGCGGTTTAGTAGAACTTCACAGATGAGTGATGTGTCTGATGTGAATAATGCAGCTTCTGATGAAGACTTCCCTGAAATCATGCCATTAAGAAAGGGAAAAAATCAGTTTGTAGTGAGCACAAGGAAGACACCCTTGGAAAGGAAATTAACCAGCTCTCAAAATCAAACAATGAATAAGGGGTATCCTGATGATACAAACAAGAATCTCAGCATGTCAGTTGATCGAAGTTTGGATCAGATTCTTGGTAGCTCGTCTAACATTTCTGGAAGAGAGGATAGAAGCATCGTTGCTGAACAAAGCCAGAAAACGGAGCCTCTGTCTCCTCAGTTGGATACTTCACGTTATCAGTATTCCCAGGAAAGAAATTCCAAGTATGTCCCATTACCTCCGGATATGTTTTCTAAGAAGGACAAAAATTTGAAGATAGAAGATGGGGGCAAAGTGATGGAAAAAGATCCATCCGAGGTCGGTAATCAAACTAGTGCAAATAATGGTGGCAGCGAGTACCAGCACATGCAGGAGAGTTCTCAGCCCGGGAAACATTTAGAAGGTGAGACTGTGAGCAATGATAAAGAGAATGAGCAAGCTGAAAAGTCTGAGAGGTGGTTTAAAAGGGTGGATGAGTTACACAATGTCAAAGATTTACCAAGTGCAATCTCAGACGAGGATTTCCCTGAGATTATGCCAATGCGTAAAGGAGAAAGCCGGTTTTTTGTTAGCAAGAAAAATCGTTCTCTGGCTTCGCCAGCATACCGAAGACAGGCAGCAATGGATCAGGCAGATAATACTAATTTTGTCCCATTTGTACCATTCCCTCCTGGCTACTTTGCTAAAAAGGAGACGCAACAGCCAGATGGTGTAGATTCATCCCCCAGTCCTACCAGTGAATTGTCTTCCAGTTCCACAACGGCAGAGAGCTTTTCTGAGAAGCTGGATGAATCAAGATTTAGAATGACCAACACAAGTACTGAACCAAGAAAACTTGACGAAATTTCTGGGTCTGAAAATTCAGTTCCTTCAGGTGGAAACCTTAAATCAAACTCATTGGCTTATCAGACTAACACTATAGTCGATCACACTACTGAATCTTCTAAGGAAGGGGATGCCTCAGAGTTACCGAAGTCTAGGGTGGCTGGAGGTTCACCTGAACCATATCAAAATCAGCAACTTCGTAGTGGTTGGGCAGGGAAGAGCTTGGAGGGATCAGCCATGAAGGAATCTGACCCTCTGGACATGTCAGAAGAAGCTAAAGCTGAGAGATGGTTCAGACGGGTAGCACAAATAAAGGACATCTCCGAGCTGAGCCAGATCCCTGATGAAGACTTCCCATCAATAATGCCAATGAGGAAAGGAGTAAATAGATTTGTTGTGAGCAAGAGGAAGACACCTCTTGAGAGGAGGCTGACATCTCAGCAGCACCGAAGAAACCTACCAGTTGTGAGTTCTGATCCTACTAGGAATAAAGAACCTGACGATAATTAAGTACAGTATATTTCTTCTGCCTCTGTTTCAAGGAAACGTACGTGGGAAAATTCTTATTGGGAAAATTTGAGCGTTTTCCCGACAGCAAGTACACCCGACCAAATTTTGACCACTTTTGCTGCTTCACCAGAGGGAGGTCCCCATCAACTTTGTTTTTATATTTTTGATTAAAAGTGAAATAACGTAACGTGCAACTTTTGGCAATTAATATTTTGTTTTAGTGTACAATGCAATGTAATGTAATGCTATTGCAATTAATCTTTACACTCTAATTCAAAAATTCTATACGAATGGTTATTTCTTAGAAAGCTTTTAGTTGGACAAAAAAGAGGGAAAAAAAGGTGACAAAATTGACATGTGGATTATGTGATAAGTGTTGATATAAAAGTGATGTGATGTGTTGAAAAGTAAGATTGTATTATGTGTCAGTTTTGTTAGATTTTTTGTATTTATTTTTGTTTAGATAACACAACTCTATTTCTTAACTCTTTAAGACGTACTAATTTTTTCCATTGACAAACCATGGTTTGAAACCACCCCAAACCACAAAAATATGATTTGGTTTGATTTGGTTTGTTTTGAAAAATTTCAAATTGCTTTAAATGGTTTGGCTAGAAATTTGATGAAAAATAGTTTAAACCAAATTGCTTACACCCGTAGTTTCATAAAATATAAGGGCATATTGAAAAATCATTTAATAGAATTTGATATTTCAATAACTTTTCTTAATTTTTGTGAAAAAACAAAATAAACTACATATTTGAGACGGAGAGGGTGAGAACATTCTTTGTACATGATTTTCTACTTAGGTAAAAAAAATCTTGCTAATTTGGATTTGTTAATGTCACCCTAAAATTGATTTAGTGTCACTAGTGTCATACATATAGCACCTTATGACACTATACAGTCACATGACTGTATGATGTCATAGAGTGTCATATGTATAGAGTCATAATGGGACTAAATGTCACCCCTTAACCCCGAAAATTTTCAGTTCTTCACGAAACTCGAGATCGGAAACTATGTGGTATGGTTAATATTAGAAAAAAGAATTAATTTAAAGTGGTAGTTATTTAAGTAAATTTAGTTATCCGATCAAAAAAACTAAATCTAATTATTGTTAGTTTAGTAAGTAAAAAAATGTAGTGTGGTTAACATTTTTAGTGGTCTCTTCAAAAAAAGGGGAAAAAATTTTAGTGGTATTAATATATAATAAGGGTACTATAGATGTACACCACATATATCTCAAATCCACATGTCATCTATATATACATGCCACATGGATGGACAAAACTTTAGGGAAGCTTACATGTGACTCTCATAATATAATCATTTTTATAATTTTTAAAATAGATAGGCCATAATTGTAAAATTGATGTGGTGTGATAATTAGAATTATCATTTACTAGTGGTGGTTTAATAATATGGTGTGAGAAGTAATATATATATATATATATATATAAGGCATTCGAGTTGACTTTTTATTTTTCCTGCCCATTTCAGTCTTGTAATGTCGTGATCAATCTTTTGCGGTATCTTTTGTAATGTGTATGTTTTCCATTTTAAGTTTTTCTTTTTCCTAAGGACGGAGCTCATTAAGGACCAGTGCATTCCATAGACCGCACTGTCTCCTGCCACAGCCCATTTAATTTTTGGGCTGACTGCACTATTTTCCTGAGTCCAAAATCAACTATCTTGCATAAGAAAAAACTTTTAACTGCAATTGGGTTGAAAATCAATAGTTAGGCCAATAAAAATTATGTTAAATGCATTCTAACTTCCACTTTTATATAGACTCAGTCAAATAATATTTTATTCTTAATCCGATGTGGGATTTCATCTGCCTTAAATTACATATCATCCATTTTAATTTTATAAAGCACACCTTCAGCCATTGTTTGCTATCAACCTGATATGGGACACAATTCAATTCTCTTTAGAAATTACATTTCTAACATCTACTTTTATAACACTCAACATTTTTCTATTTTATTATGTAGTCCGATGTGAGAATCTGTACATCCTAATATGTACATATTATTATATATATTTGTTTTAAAAGGAGACTCATATTGGATTTGAGTTTATTAGTCATTACATGGATATCTCTTCATGAGACCATTTGTAAAATTTCCAACTATACCTCTATAAAAAAAAAAAAAAAATCTGACCGCACTGAGAAAATTCCTGGCTCCGCCCCTGCTTTTTCCCCCAATTTTCGTTGCAAATTCCCTTCTCTTTCTTCCCATCTTTCCCTTTCGAGCGCCTAAAGATTCTTATTTTTTAATCTACTGTTCTAATTGTTAATTCTCTCCGTGTTTTTGATTATTTCATACTCCGTTATTCTAAAATCTCTGCCATACGCATTTTAATTTCCTAAATCAATGCTAAAATCTTTGCGATAATGCATCTTAATTTCTAAATCAATGTTAAAATCTTGGCGATTTATTTTCATTAATAAATGAGAGTTCATATGGACTTGGGCTATTGATTTCAGAGTTTGATTGGTTGAGAATTTGGTGGATTCAAGAATTTGGTCTAAATACTTAAAGTAAACTCAAGAAGATATTAGACAAGTAGAAGAATACTGGAATGGTGAAACAATTAGTTGGATTATCCATTTTTAAAAAATTCGGTTGTTTGAATTAAAGCTTTCAATAAATCTCTCAACTATTTATTTTTCTAGAATTATCTTTACTATATCAATTTAAGATATGGCACAATCTCTCTTATTTATAGTGTAGATCTATTAGTTCGTAAAAAATGTCAGATCTTATTCTGTTTAGATATTATATTGTCATCGTTTTAGTTGACTAATACAAACTAAGGTATGTTATTTTTATCTATCTCGAATAACAGTCGTACTCTTTACTTCAAATATTTTTTCTAGGTACATGCATTCTTTATTTGTGGATTCTTTATATGGGTTTGGCACCTTTATTTTAACAAAGGACATGTGTATGCCTACTCCAATTTCTGTTATATAAATCTAATCTAATATTACAGTTGTTTCAAGTTTCCATGGATACAGTCGTTCTTTGTTAGGGGAAGTTTTCGTGTTTGACTCCTATTGTGGCAGTCATGGCTACACAGGTGATGATTGAAGTCCTGTCTTTTTGCTCTTAAATTACATGAAAGATTTTTTATGTAATATCTATTATCCATGTTTTGTGCTCTTTGAAAGAATATGTTTGAAAGCTTCAAAATTTTCTTCATTTCTCCCTTAGAATCTGATGTCATTGAATGATGACCAAGTGTTATTAGCTAATTTTTATGTTTTATGCAATTATGACATGGTAGAAAATAAAATAAGAAAAATTTATAAGGAAGTACTAGATGTTTTTAAGTATGATTGGTGGTATTTCGCAATCAAAGATATAATCTTTTGAAAGCTAAATAACTCATTTATTATTAATATTGCTTCCTTATCTTTTACAGGAAGATATGAATAGGAAATTCATTTAGGTTCTCAGAAAGTTAGAGAATACAAGATTTGGATACAACTAGCTTGAGAGCCACATGTTAGACTGAATTTCTTATCATTTGGGCATAATATTTAGGTTTTTACATTTATTTTTGAATGATATAGCCTTCAACGAAGAGCAATCATGATGATTGATTACCCAAAATCTAGAGCTTTAATTTGGCTTGAGGGATCAAGAAAAGACTCACTTTTTAAATTGGGTTCTTATTGAAATTTAGATCCAACCAATATGTCAGTAGCTTTTCAAAATATCCACTGAAATCTTTGTTATTTTTGAATAAGTTTTTTATATTCACTTTCATTACCTCTTTTTTGGTAATCACATAATGTACAGAATCGGTTTTACCAACTATATATATTTTGAGTTTTTTTAGCAAGCCGTATGGAAATATTTTATAATATAATAAATATTATTTGTATATAGGTTGTTGGGTATTATTATAAGCTTAATTAGAACACATTCATTAGGTTCACATATATGATAGAAGCTGCGTTTATAAATTGGCCCAAATTATTATATTGCTATGTCAAAAAAATATTAAAAAAATGAAAGATAAAATGACTTAATGCTAAATGTTTTAGTTTAAGCCTTCAAGAAAAATTGGGGAATTATAAATGCATCATAATGATATTAGCTTTTGTTAATTTCCTCTCATATTTAGCAAGCAATTAACCCACTTAATAATTAAATAAATAGTGTCACAGCCAATGAATTTTAGAATTCTACGATATACCCAAAAAAAATGGAAAAACTTTATTAAGATACTATATATTTAAGCCATACCATATGGTGTCAGATCGAGACTAATTGTTTGACATAAGCCTATATCATCAAGTTGATCAATATATTAGATATTATTCATTTTGAAAGTACAGCGAAATATATATTAGATTCTTTTTCATTTTTAAATATTAGTTACTTGATGGTCTATTCCATTTTTACTTATCATTTTTAGAATGTCTTCTCGTACAACGCACGTGTGCAGTACTAGTATTTATGGTGGTAATATAATTACCTTTTTTTTTATTTTTTTAAAGGGATTTTCATTTCATACGTTACCGCATCAAAAGTTTGCACTCCTCTCCACCCATGGAGGGACGAAAAGGGGTATACAATTTAACCAAGATAAATCCCTATCTAGAGTTAAAGCATACGCAACTAGATTGTGGGCTATCTCATTCATATTTCTAGGAATATGATAACACGTACCACATTCGCCACTTACATCTAAGCTCCGTACATCTCTAATAAATTGGATAATTGTCGCTAGTAGATCCTCTTTGATTAACCTGTGTATGATCGTTAACGCATCTGTCTCCACATAAGTGATCACCATTCTGTTATCCCGGGTAAATTTTAGGCTAGCCTTCATTGCCAATGCCTCCGCCATAGTGGAATCCGGTGCGCCTCATCTTTAGCATTTAAAGGCCCCATGTATTGCGCCTTCCTCTTCACAAACATTCTACTAAGGCCTGTCCATCCTTCAGTGCTTCGGATTCCCGCATCAATAGATAGGATCAATCCATCCATCCTGCCCTTGTTACTCCGCCACCTTGACGGCTGCCGCTGGTTCAGCCTCAATTCTATCCAGATTGCTTGCTCCCTTACTGATTGAGGCCTCTAGCTGAATAAGAATGGAGTATCCTATATACGTCACATTTGGTGACCGTCCTTCATGCATCAACTTATTTATGACCTTCCAAATTGTCCATACAACCATACACATGATTACAAAAGTTTGGCCCAGGACTAGAAATTACAAAGTCCATAAAAAGTCACCAAACAGTAGTTCTCTCCATACACGCTGGCTTCCCAAATAAACTCTCACCCGCCAACGCCTTTCCATAATTCCTTAAACCAGTTGCATTGGACGAATATGGGCATTAGTTTTCTCTGCTCCGCATCGCGGACACCTTAGCTCGGCTGCAGCCTTTCTCAGATTATATTTTGTTGGAAGCGCTCCCTTCATCAGTCTCCATATAAAATGCTTTGAGCTTGGAAGGAGATTCAACCGCCAAATCTTTCCCCAATCCCTATCCAGTCAAGTGCTGCCCCTCATCTGTTCGTTGTGCTTCCTCAAACATAAGATGATAGCCACTTCGCATCTAATAATCCCCCACTTTTTGTGCCGCTTTATGTAAGGTAGTCCTCCTGATCATTACTACCCATGGGAATTGCTAGGATCTGATGTTGGTTGACTGGCCAAAAAATGTTCTCAATCAGCTCCGAATTCAAGTCACCTTGTTTTGAAATTAAATCCCCCACCCAGCGTACTTCCTCCATTCACTGCATGATTGGCCGTATAGATGGGTTTCCAGCAATCTAGCAGTCCTCAATCCCAAATTTCTACCTCTCTTCCATCCCCAATTCGCCACCTCGCACATTTCTTAATGACCTCTCTGCCCCAAGGAAAACTTTGCCAAACATGTGAGTATCCCGGTTTCGCTTTTGACTTGAGGATATTTGATGATGGATAATATCTATCTTTCAAAATTCTGCCGGCCAAAGAATCAAGATTCTGAAATAACCTCCAGACTGTTTCACTACTAGGCTTTGATTAAATACTTCCATATCTTGAAACCCCATTCCTCCTTCCTTTTTGGCCTTACAAGCTGAGCTTCACTTAACCCATGCCATCTCTTCTCTCACCTCTAGCTCCCTACAAAAATCTTATAATGATACTTCTAATTTCATTACACAGCTAGTTTGGTATACGGAATAGGTTCATGACGTATGTTGGTATCGCCTATATGTTGCCTTTATCATGATTTTCGTACCCGCACTAGATGAGTATCCTCTCTTCCAGGACTAAATTCACTCCCAAACTTCTCTTTCAAGCCAGCAGATGTACTACGTATTCCTCTCAACCACTGATATTAGTCCCAGATATTGGTCATGTTAACGGAGGATATCCCAACCCAACAAATCCCCAATTATTCTCCTTTACTCCTGCCTGACATTAGGCGTGAAAGTTATTGATGTTTTCTCCATATTCACACGCTGGCTTGATGCTCGTCCATATGTGTCCAGGAACTCCAGAATGCACACCATATCTTGAGTTGGGGCTCGAGTGAATAAGATTGAGCCGTCCACACAAAAGATGTGGCTAATACTCAGTCGACTCCGAGTTCATCCCTCTCAGCCTTCCTTGCTTCTCCTTCATAGTGATGAACCCAAAGAAAGCCTCTGTACATAGAATAAATAAGGATGGCGAAAGAGGGTAGCCTTGTCTCAATCCCTGCTATGGTTTCACTTGTCCCTAATAGTTCCCATTGAGGGTGAAAATATATTCAAGAGTTGAAATACAATCAAGCACACATCTGATCCAGCTCGGTGGAAAGCCCATTCTCTTCATTGCAACAGCTACCAAACCCCACTCTAACTTGTCATAGGCCTTGCTCATATCAAGTTTTAAAGCAAGAAAGCCCTTGTTGCCATTATTGCTCTTCCGATCTGAGTGAAGTACTTCAAAGAGCTGTAATTGCATTATCTGTGATCAATCTTCCTCAGACAAAAGCACTTTGAGTCCTTGATATTAATGGAGACAGAACCTGCTTAAGCCTATTTGCCAAACACTTTGAGATAACTTTATAAAGCACATTACATAGTGAACTAGGCCTAAAATCAGAAACTATTTCAGGGGATGCTTTTTTGGGAATTAATACAAATTTTGTTTTGTTAATAGATTCTACTGACCTGCCACTATTTAAAACATTTAAACAAGCAGGAACAATAAAACATTTAAGTTCCTCCCAAAGTCTCGTAGAAAGATGCATGAAAACTGTTGGCCCCCAGGGCTTTGTGTGGTCCCATGCCAAATAAAGCGCCCCCACTTCCTTCTCCATGAAAGGTTCCATGAGAATCCAAATGTGACCCTCTAATAAAAGGTGCCTTATACCCTTTGTCCCCTCCTCAAAATCCGTCTATGTTGGCGCCTCACTAGTGAATAGCTCATTGTAGAAATTCTTTATGTGAGTCACAAGCTGGTCCTCCTCTGTAATTCATACGCCATTCTCCCCTCTAAGTCGAGTAAACTATTAATCGTAAAAATTACTTCATGACTGTATGAACTTGTGACCTTGGACTGTGTTATAGCACTTGGTTGCTGTGACGCAAGAAAATTGGTATATTTGGTCTTTGCTTGGCCTCATGGTTTTTACTTTATTATTCAATACTAGTTTAACACCTGTGCATTGCATGGGTAGTAATATGGAAAAAGAAAAACCATTCAGAATTTGTAGAACTATATCCTTGCAATACAAAAATATAACTAATACGAAGTTGAACAGTACCCTGTGTTAAATTTTGGTTGAAATTTGGAGAGCTATAGATATTAATCTTGTGAGCCTACATTGCAGAAAAATTATTAAATATAAGTGGAAAGTAAATAGACTACTGCGCTCTCATAATAGCGTTCAATGTTCTCGTGCCAAACATGATTGATAATGGCATAATGCGAATAACTTTTAAATGCAACATGGACTGTAATTTAGAGTGTTTTATATTAAAATACATCGGCTACCAGGGACGGAGCCAGTATGGGACGAGTGCAGTCATATGACCGCACTTAAAATTTGAAGAAATTTTTTAGGATTTCGTTTGCCAATCCGCCATGAACGCTCGCAGGTGAAGGATTCGAGGGATTAGAGATATGGGTTTGGGGGAGAAGAAGAAACATGTCAAAATACCTATTTGCCCTTAAGAATAATGAGTTCTTGAGCCTCTATTAATACAATGTTAAATTGGCCCAATAAAATAGAATATAATAAGAGAGGGGGGATTTTTACATGTATGTTGTTACATTTGTAATAAATTAGAAAAATACTCCCAATTGTAATTATTCTAGTCTTGAGAGTAGTTATTGAAAAAAAATTACAAAAATACTTATTACATTCTCAACTATAATTTGTTACACTGACCATATATTCTTCTAAATAAAATGACCCAACATTAATAATTTATCAATTAAAAATTAAAATAAGTATTTTTCTAATTACGATGGTCAATGTGTGTGTATTGACTAATTTACACATATCATATTATAGTACTAACAACTAAAAGGGACGTTTCAAATTTAAAAGTTAAAACTGTCATCCTATTTTTCTTCTTCTTGTTTTTTCTATTATTTATTTATTTTTTTATTTTTAATTTTTGGACTAGACAAACTACCATATATTCTTTGATTTGGTTTGATTCTTTACACTTCATTAAACATTGATACTAGATGTAACTTTAGTACTCAACTTCATAGTCTATATTTAAGAAACTATTAATTATTTTTTTGGGAGAAAAAAACTATTAATTATTTTAATATATGTTATTTCACTGAATCTAGTTATTATATAATTAATTTAGTATGAAATTTTCATTTCAATATTTATGTAGATTACTTCAGTTCAATTATTATCTACTTTTTTTTTTAATACATCTACGTTTTAACTTGATGTTTGTACTATTTCAAATACAAATCGAGCTATCGCTTTAGTCAACAAAATATGGTGCCTCATTAGTAAGAATATTTTCAACAAATCGCAATATTAAAATATGACCGCACTGGGATGAAAAGTTGGCTCTGTCCCTGTCGGCTACCGAAACGATTTCCAAAATACAAAAATTAATCAAAGACTCGTTTTATTATTTCTCCAAAATAAAATCCCTCAAAACATCGTGCAAGAATTGTCACATATTACTAAGAAATTTCTTATTCAAGGAACAACTGTTCCAAACTAATGAAATTTTACATATCACCTTCTCTCAAGAAACTAACATACAAAATTGACAGACCAATATGCAATATATACCTAAACATTCACCCCATTCCATGATGCAAACCAAAATTGCAAGGTCTTGTATAGATGTCAATGCTTCAATAAAGAGGTTTACCGATTTGGTCTAGAAAGATGAATCAAATGTAAATCAAATCCAAAACTGAATCAAGGAAAATGCACCAGCGTACCACAAGTCCTACATCTCTCTCTCTCTCTCACATCCAAAGTATCATGCAATAACATTAAACTCAAAGAAATTAAAAAAAAAAAGAAGGTAACATGAGATGAATAAGCTCAGTTAACTTTTATCGCATCATTATTTGATTAAGAGAGCTGAGAACCAATTAAAACTTATAAATGTTTTAACACCATTACAGTAAAATGATATTTTTTTCTGCAATAAAATAAAATTAAAACTTTCTTAAACCCAACTTTCTATTGATCTCTCAAAAACCCACTTATTTTTTACGTCCCTTGCTTCAAAGTCAAACTTTGCCACCAATCCCCTCTCTTTGGTTTTTAAACTAAATATTGCTTCTTGCTTGCTCTTCTAGGAATTGATAATACCTCCAAGGTGCAGTAGTTAGAGATGGAATTGATAACACCTCCAGTTCACTGTATAGGTCTTCAAACATATAAGGATTTTATTCCTTGCAGATTATTTTGGAAATAGATTTCACCCATTGAAAGCTTTCAGTGGTTAATATATTTTATGTTTGTCAAATACCATTTGCTTACCTTAGCACGCCACATTCTTATTCTGGCTCTTAAAGTCATCATTCCAGAGGTTTTTTTCAAGGGTGTAGCTTCTGCTCTCAAGATTGAATTTAACATGGCTTGTGCAATTATTCAAGATATCTTATCTGGGAAAGATCTAAAACAAAAGAAAAAAAATTATATAAGCAACATATATTGAATAAAACTCACAAAAGAAATTATATAAACAATACCTACATGAGCTAAATCTTAAATGTTTTCCTAGTTTTTCAGCCAATAGATACCAGGTTTCTTTTCGTACCTAGACTTGTCCAAACCTGTTACAGTAATAACTCCTACGTTTTTAACCCAAAAATTAAATTAATCACCAATAAAAATAAAATGATTCACAAATAATCACATTTCTCGTCTGTATGCAATGATGTCATAAAATCTACAGAAGCACTATTTTCTATGGATTTTATAATTTGCTCGCAACACTACATTATCTATAGAAGCACCACATATTTTCAGATCGGAAGAGCGTCGTTTATAATTTGGTCGCAACACTACATAATTCATCTGAAAGCAATGAATATCATAAAATCTATAGAAGCAAAAAATTAAAGCATAAGTAGATGCACTGTCACGCCCCCATTTCTTTACCAATCTTATTGAGTATTTATTTGTACTTAGTTGAGTCGGCTTCTTATCTTGCCATTTTTTTTGCACGCTTAATTTAAAAATAGGGTGTAAGACACACACAAAAGCTACATTAATAAGTACTTTTATTACCTAACCGGTTGTAAAATTTACTAACCGATAGTCATAGTTGACGTAACTCGAAAAATAACTCAAGTACCATTCAAAAACACAACTATGGTGTTCTTGAAATTTTATGGAGTGTTACATGCACACCATGAGTGGCCAAAAAAAAAAGAAGAAACTCAAATTAAGAGAATAGGAAAAAATAGTATAAGCTATCACAAGTTATAATTTCAGCACTTAAATAAGATTCACACACTATGATAACTCCAGCGGGATAGAGATGTGAATAAAATTTCATATTAAGTCTTTAAAAATCAGAAAAGGGATTTAATGAGCAAAATTGGGAAGTCTTTAAATCCCAGTAAACAGTATTTGTACAAATTCAGGAAACCAATTGCAAAAACCCGAATTGGAGTCGGATCATTTTATAGACGGAAACCCATTAATACATTCATCATCATTACAACAAACTTTGTGTTGGCATAACCATCTTCGGCAAAGGTGTCGGTGGCAAAATCAGTGAGAACACACGTATCAATTGCAAGGATTATGAAAAGAAACACAAGTCAGAAATCTTTTATTAAATGAAAACTAAAATTCAAGAAAACAAATGAATGCAAGGGTTCGAAAATAAAGAATGGAAATCAAGGGAATTTACATATTCGAAGTCATCTAGAGGAAACAGATCCCCGAGATTTTAGCAATTAGTGATTATGAACAAAAAAATCAGTACATTGAGGCATAGATTTCTACACAGTAGATGAAGAATTGAACCCTAGATTGCTCCGCGGCCGATGAAGATTAGAAGGAAAAGGGATTACGCAGTTCGGTATATTAAAAAAAAAAAGAAAAGAAATATGGTATCTATAGACATCACATAAAATGGGTGGGAAAATAGACACCGCAACTCTTAATTTAGATGTTACTAGATAGATGTTTTCTTCGGTGTGTTACTTGGTGATGACGTGTATGGAAGTTACTCTATGGTTTTCTGGCTCGGATCTTCTGGTCGTGGTGTGATTGTATATTAAGTTGCCTAATTGTTGCAGTTTGAATGTTGGGATGGAATCATGGATGGATATACATGGATGTGTGATTGTTGCTAGCAATGGTAGAGCCAATTTCTAAATCTAGGGCATGCACAAATTGGGAAAAAAAGTTACAAAAACTCACTGAAAAAGGATAATTTTTTTTCTCTTTTCCAGACATACTTTGAAGCTTTTTAAAATTTATTAACAGAGTTCATGTCATTTTTATATAAATGTTTACTTTTTTCATTGCATAATACTTATCAAGTTTAAAAAGAACTAATTTATACTAAAAATATTATTACTAATTTATCACATAAATAATATATTTGATAACTTTAATTTTTCTTATTTAATAAATGTTTGTGTGTTTCGAAATTTACATGTTATGAAAGAAAAATTTTGTGAAGAATATGTAGATATAATTAATTAAACATGAGCAAGAAAGAAATCAAAATCATTGAAAACTAAATCAATTACAATATACAAGAAACTAAGATTTAAAAAAATAAAAAAAAAAGTAGTATGAGAAAGAAAATAAGATGAGAAAAAAAAGTGTGAAGAGAGATGTGGCATAGTGGAATGTGTGTGAGAGAAAGAGACGTGGGATAATGAGAGAGAGATTACAGAAAAAAGAGGTCAATCAATTTTGGGATTTGTGCTCTCCCTAATTGCTTTGGGAAAAGATATTTATATGTCTTGCTTCAGACAATGCTTTAGGCAATTGAGAAAAATGATAAAAATACCCCTTTTAAGGAAAAACAGAGTTTTTATAACAATTCTTAAGTGTTATGGGAGAAAACTTTTCAAGAATATTACGGCAAGTGGAAAATTTACCATTTATTTACATTTGTCCATATTGTATTGTCATTATTGACTATATAAGATGGCATAATGAAAGAATTGCTTGGCATTAAAATAGATATCAAGAGGGTATTTTTGCAGGAATTGCCCCAAGAGCAATTAATGATATTTTTCAACGCTGTCTAAACTTAGAATAGCAGAGAGAAAAATACATACATGATTTCATAATGCATTATGTTTTAAGACATCATGGAAATCCAAACGACTCAAGAAGGGTTTGTGGAAATTAAAGAATCAAAAGGAAACTTTTTAAGAGATGTAGTAATCTCTGAAAAAAGCTTACAAAAAAATCCTTGAAAAAGATTTTTCATTAAAACTTGAAGAAGCTTTCAAAAGAGATTTTCTTTCAAAAGCATTTAGAAAACAAAGAAATGTATATTATGGCATAAATTATAAAGAATCTGCTTTATACGTCCAGCATGCATACCGCAGAACAAGTATTTGTCTGCTTGGCAAATGAGACATTAAACAAATAAAACAAAAGACAGGTATTTCTGATAAGAAAAATCTATATTGGGTAACCATTGAAGCTGTTAAAGTTCAGCTTAAAAGCACACTATTAGCCCATTTAGATCAACCGATCAAAATGGCTATAGTTGATAATCTATTCAAAATCCTAAAGAAGGATGTTTGGGTATGATTCAAGGAAATTTAGCTTGTGGTAAACTTCAGTTTATCATACACTCAAAAAATTCCGTATCACTTCATGACATAGATTTTGATGGCATACTATCATCTGTTCATGGTTACTGTAGAAGGGATCTTGTTAAACTTAACAATGTACCTTTCTCTATTAGCTACCTTGTTTGCTATGCTACTCATAATAGCCATAACAATGCTGTAATTCAAGCAGATAAAAGAATAACCTATGAACTAGAGTTCATGGATTATCTTGAGGTAAAAGAAATTGAGTTTGATATTCTAGCTCAGTCTGACAAATATTGGAGAATTAATTTAGGGCCAAAACCCTTAATTAAAACTCAAGATAGACTACTCTTCAAAGAAGAGTCAAGCACAACTCCTTTGAAGAGGGAGGATAAACAAAAAGAAAAAATTAACGAAAATGAGCCCCAACTTGATATAAGTTTGGGAGAACTTCGCCAAAAAATTGATGAAATGAGTAAGTATTTAAAATAGACTCATGACAGAAAACATTAAGATTAATAACATACATGATGAAGTCAGAAGACTTAACGAGCAGGTTACTCATATTAAAGAAGAGCTTGGTTCCATTAGGCAAGAAATAAGATCTATTACACCATATCTTAACACTGCTATGGAAAGAATAGCAGTAGTTATTACTGCTGCTATTAAACAAGAAGTTGCAGATCACAAATAGTCCCACAACCTCAAAATACAATAAATGTCACACTCCCACAAGGAATGAAACATTTAGGGCAGTTTGAAGCAGGAACTTCAACTCTGGGAATGCTAATAGGTATTTTTAAATATCCTAAAAGAAGTTTCTCAGAAGGAAAATTGAGGAAGATTCCCAAAGTAGTAATGACCTCGGTACACTTAATTTTTTTTATCTTTCGAAGATGAAGAATTAGAAAGAAATACATCTTATTGTAAACACTTAGCTCTTCTTGAAAAAACAAGAAGAACAAATTCTTTCTATTGAACAGGAAGAACCAAAAGCTGAAACTGATGAGCTTGAAGAAACAACCTTAGAAGAATCAGAACAAGAAGAAATTGAAGTTACAATTCTACAAAGGCTTATAGTTGGAAGAACTAGAGATTCACATATTAAGGTTGAATCACATGAAGAACCATCTCACTCAAATGAGATGGAAGGAAAAAGAGTTATAGGTGATAATATCCCTAGACCATCTAGAGGTACTCAGGTAACAAATCCTATACCTTGATTGTGTTACTGATGCCAGTAAAGTGATCAAAGAATGGTTCAGCAATCTATTAATGACTGTGATTGGTAATCCTCAGCTAACAAAAGAAGAAGTCTCATCTTGGAAGAGCATATAGATACTACCCTCCAACTAAAAAACCTAGAAAACAATCTAGAAAGAGAAAGATGTATGTCTTTAAAAAATATAAAAGACCCTACAAAAGGAAATACTTTTCTAAAGGAAAATATTTCAAAAAGAAAGGAGGGAGGAAAAAACCTATAAACGAAAAAGCAAAAAATTGTCCCAGGAAAAAGAAAAATTACAGATGCTGGATTTGTAGTGAACAAGGACACTATGCAAATGGGTGCCCATCAAGAAGAGAAAATTATCAAAGAGTTAATCTCATTGAAGAATTTGATCAGTAGGGATTCTATCAAGTTGAAGATCCCATTGACCAAGAAACTCTGTATTACTTTACAGAAGTATCCATGGAAGAAACTTCATTAGAATCAAAAGATGAATATTTTCAAACTAGGTAACAAAACATATGGTAATATCACTAACCCTAATTCAATTTATATTGCATGCAAGTTGAATTTTGATAGTTATCACAAATACACTATTAATGCTTTCATTAATATAGGAGCAAGCATGTGTATAGCATCAAAATGGATTATACCTAGAGAACGTTGGGTAAATTTTGATAGAACAATTAGTGTTAAGATTGCAGATCAGTCATCTGTAAAAGTTAACAAAGTTGTTAAAAATATGGATATCGAGATAAAAGATTTAATCCATAAATCTTATTATTTCAAGATTCCATCCATTTACCAAAGTGAAACAGGAATAGATTTTATTCCTGGTAACAATTTCTGTTTGCTGTATAAAAGATTTATGCAGGATTTAGATGAAATCAGCTTTGGAATACAATGAAAACAACTTTGGATAAAAAAGCAGCAATATGCTGTAAGATTCAATCACCTCCAAAATAAATTCCTTGAGATGCACAAGATCAGAGGAAAAGAGAAATCACCTCTGATCATCAAGGGACAAAATATTGTACCAAACAGAATGAGCAATATTACCCAGGAGGAAGAACAGAGATTTAAGATAAATTCTCTCAGAGAATAAATCTTAAAAACTCTTGAAGAATACTGTTCAGAAAATCCACTTGATTCAATTAAGAACAAAGAAGAAATGACAGCAAAAACTGAACTTAAACCAGACTTACATTGCTATTCCTTACAGGATAGAAAAGAATTTGCAGAGCAAATCAAAGAATTACTACAAATGGGAGTAATTGAACCTTCCATGTCATGCTTTTCTTCACCAGCGTTCATGGTAAGAAAAGAAGCTGAGAAAAGAAGTAAACCTAGAATGGTTGTTGACTACAGAGCAGTGAACTCTGCCACAAAAGATGACGCCTACACAATCCCAAATATGGCAAGTCTTTTAGCACTCAAAAAATGAAAACAGGTATTTTCTTCTTTTGATTGTAAATATGGATTCTGGCAAGTAATACTTGACGAAGAATCTAGGCCAATTACTGCCTTTAGCTGTCACCAAGGACACTATCAATGGAAAGTTGTTCCGTTTGACTTAAAGCAAGCCCCTGGAATCTTTCAAAGGCATATGGATAACATTTTTAGGGAACTACGAGAATATTGTTGTGTTTACATAGATGATATTCTGGTATTTTCAGAAAATGAAAATGACTCTGAAAACCATGTGTTGCAGGTACTGCAAACTGCAAAATAAGCTGGAATAGTCCTTTCAAAAAAGAAAACAGAACTATTCAAAGCAAATATTAAGTATCTAGGGTTAAATGTTGCTTATAGATATAAGGAACTTCAACCTCACATACTTAAGCACATCACTGAATTTCCCAATGAAATTCAAGACGTCAAACAATTGCAAAGATTTCTTGGATGTCTAATTTATGCTCAAGATTTCATTAGCAGGTTAGCAGAAAAAAGAGCACCGCTTCATAAAAAGTTAAAGAAGAATGTGCCTTGGAAATGGACACATACTGATACAGTATATGTTCAAAAACTGAAAAAGAGCTTAGCAACTCTACCATCTCTTTATCATCCAACTCCAAGTGACAAGATGATAATTGAAACAGACACTTCAGGAGACTTTTGGGGAGTAGTCCTTAAAGCCAAACCGACTCATAATGATGAAGAATATTTATGTTCTTATGCTTCAGGAACCTTTCAAAGAGCACAAAAGAATTACCACATAAATGAAAAAGAAATTTTAGCTGTTAAAAATGCTATTGTCAAATTTCGAATTTATGTGATTAGCAATAAATTTCTTATTAGAACTGATAGTTCTACTTGTAAATCGTTCATGAAAACTAACACTTTTACATATTATAAGCAAGGACGCCTTGTTAAGTGGTAAATGTGGTTTAGTCATTACACCTTTGATATTGAAACTATCGAAGGAGAAAAGAATTATTTAGCAGATTCTCTAACCAGAGAATTATCTGTTATTTCTTATAGGTAAAACTTCTGCTAATAGAGGAACTGGATAACAAAATCCAGAACTTGGAATTTCAAATCCAAGAAAAAACGATAGAGTTATCATTCCTAACTACAAAGCTTGACTTCTACAAGCAACAAAAAGCTCTCTTACTTTCAAGGGGGGAGGAATCAAAATCCTCATGAACCGAAAGTTCTGCAACAGCATCAACAGATGAAAATGCTAAGCAACAAAATATCTCAGGTCCAACAAATGGCAACAAGATACAAGCTACGAGAAATCCACAAGAGCTTGATACTAAGAAGGGTATTATCCTTCAAACTGAGCCTAAAGTCCAATAGTAAAAGACTCATGAACAAGAGTTTAGGCCACAGCAGCAAAAAGCCAAAACTGGTCAAACGGATACTCTTCCGATCTATTGGACTTATCATCTGTCCAAACACCTAACCCATTAGTATTTTTTGATCTATCTACATGTTACAAGAAGATTTATGTAATCTTTGATGGACCAGACCATGGGTACTACAAGGAATGGAAAACGGTGGAACCCAAGGTTAAAGGACTTCCATACAGACACAAGTCTTTCAAAACCTATAAAGAAGCCTAGAAAGAATACAACCAGAACTTGATAGAAAAAGGCCACCAAGTGAGCCCAAAGCCAGTCCAACACATCCCTGATCCATTACTGTTCCCATTATTCCCAACAGGATTCAGACCTAAAGGGACATATGCAATCAGATCACCTAAGATCCAAGGAATGATCGAATCACACCAGAGGTTAAGGAGAAGCTATGAAGATGTTATCAAAGCCCCTGAACCTTTACTAAATAGATTGATCAACCTCAAGCCTAAGGTACCTGTGCTGAGTATGGAAAATTCATATTTTTTCAAAGAGCAGCACCAGAACTTGTTGCTGAATCATTTAATTATGGTTTAATCAAGTTCATATATCTCAGCCAAGATGCCAAAGAAATATCGGCATTAAACCCATCATGTGAAATTAGTTCTCAAATGGAAGACTAAGGTTCTTAAAACCAATGAGAAGACAATCTTTTTGTCAATAGCCAGCACTATCCCACTCTGGAATGAAGATAACATTTACAAAGGTTATCACTTCATCGAAATTGGAATAGCCTCCCAAGACAAAGTTTTGTCAGCACTAGTTGTCAAAGAACCAATCTAGATAACAGGAGAAGTTCTATAGACGTGGAGATCAAAGTTATTCAGATCTTTCTTGCATAAAGTTAGAGGGATTAATGCAAATTCCAGATCGGAAGAGAAATTAAGGTAAACCATTCATCAAAGTTTATCTTAATGACGTCATCAACCAAGAACCATCTGGATGAGAAGGATGCAAAGAAAATTGCTATCTTTGAAAAGTCGTTCTATCTAGATGAATAGAATGGTCCAGACCTTGAGAAAGGACAAATGTGCAGTGCTATAAAGAACGTGTTTGGAACAGATCATATGTGTGGACACTACAATAAAGGAAAAGCAAAAGTTGAAGAGTCTCCATCAAAGCAAGCTAGAGATAATTTAGACTCTGAATGACGTATACAATGATGTCATCACACCAACAAGTGGCAGGAAATTGTGGTGTCGACACTCTGTTACTCGACAAAATAATGAAACAAGGACCCATCCATTATAAGAGTAGCTAAAATAGTGTAATGTAGGGATGCTCCATTATGTAAAGTAGATTCCCTTATGTTTATAAAATGGAACACTATTTCAAAAACATGGACATTCGAAGTTGAACTATCCCTAAAGTCTCATATAGCTTTCTAATGTTTCATATAGCTTTCTAATGTTCTTAACAACAATGAAAGCTTGAAACTTTCTTGTAGAAATCTAGGGCTACAACCCAACTATAATGTAAATTAACAGGATAAGGAAGTTATAATCCTTATTCCTTCTTCATAAATAAAAGTGTCTATTTCCTAAACCTTGCTTTAAATATTATTTCCATCCATGTGTACGGATCAACACTTTGTCCATAGTCTTGGCCTTGTTCCGTGTTGACAGAAGGTCGTATGAAGGAACTGATTGCCAGAGGACATCAGGACGCAATTGCGAGGCACAACCAGGAGATATATCCAAAAGTATCACTAGGAAGCGCAGTAGACCCAACAAGGGAAATATCCCACACAATAAGAAGAAGGTATAAAGATATAATTTCCTAAATTCCAGTTGTTTAATATGCATCTATGTGGCTTGGTACCTTAGATTTCTATTTCATTAAATTGATAAGAAAAGCTTTTAAGTATTTTAGTACTTATTAATCATGCTAAATAATATACATATGAACAAGGTACACTTATGTTTACTTTCACAAAAAGATAGTAGCAACTATCAAACTACAAGGTTATACCTCAGTTCTACTGAGCAATTAACCAAAAGAGTTTGATTGAGCAACTATGCATTTTTATCCTTATGATCCACTTGAATTAAGTGTCACACATCCAAATAATGTTGAGTTTGACACCGATCTAATTCAAGCCATGCCTGTTGAAATGATTACTAGTAATCCATCTAGACTTCAAGTTTTAATAAGTCAACCTAATCCAGGTCGACATCCCGAGCAGAATCATTGTGACTCTACTCTCTTCAACCCATATTATCATATGGACATATTAAAACTAGGCAAAAAAATTGTAGACACCAATCAGATTCTTGACAAACTTTGGTTAAAAAGACAAGATCTTCAAGATTGTTTTACTAAAACTGTTGTGAGCGAAAGAATTAATCAGCTCACTAGAGAATTAAATCTTATGATTACGGCATACAACGATAAAGAGTACACTCATTACGAGATTAGATCTCATCAAGAGTAACTTGTTGCGAGGTTGTTCCTCTCACTCCAAAATTCCGCTTTTGTTTTTCAGAGGAAAACCCGAAGTTGGTATCAGAGCCATGAAAACCAAAGAAAAACACGAAAAAGTATGCAGAGGGCAAGATTGTCTTTTTTCCAGGAAAAAGTCAAAAACCTTAACCTAGACCTACTTGTAGCCTCACCAAATTGCTTTTGTGCTTTTCCCTTTCGTCTTCCTTATGCTTCTATAAATACTTTCTACAGGAATCTCCATTTGAAACCCAAAAAGGGCAAAAAAAAAAAAAAAAAGAACTAAAAAAGTTGGGTGTGCACATGCACACACATGCCTCCCTGTCCTTCTGCCCTTGGTTGCTGGGGACAATTTTATATCAAGTTCTGCCTACATGTTTTCCATGCTTGAAAATATTGTAGGGAACTTGCATTTTAAGGAAAATTCTTGCAGAATTTTTGCTATAAATGTTGCAATTTACGTCCCCAGCATTTTAAATATGGTATAGTTAACGTCCCCAACCTTTAAAAGATGTTACAGTTAACGTCCCCAACCTTGTGAATCGTTAACATATCATCTCCTCAACCTTTTTAACTTGTTACAGCTTACATCCCCAACCTTTTACATTTCCCCACCCGTCCCCTCGTTCACAGTACGCAAGAAGAGCTAATACTTGGCTTAATCAATGACATAATTTCAGGAATCATCAATTATGATGATTAAATTACAAAGAAATGGGATACCAGCAAAGTCCATGAGTCGCATATTTTGCAAGTCTATCACTGGTTTAGCACCAGTATCCATGGTGGATTTTCTAGTCCTCATGCGGTTGTTGAAGATTGTTATCTTACTCAAGTGTGACATTATTTTCGCTTTAGACAAATAAATTTCATACAAATTTTTATTTCTATGTCAAGCTTTTTATGTCAATATATGCCAGGATTATAAATAGCAATGACCCTCCCAAGAGTTTGTAACAAAAAACAATCAAATATATATCATCTTATTATTATAAATATTATTCTACTTATGATTGTTGTTATCTTAAAAATAAATTAAATGTTTAAAAAAATAAATCAAATATTCAGTTTCTTATTGTAAAATCTACGCTGATGTAAGCAAAAGTTAACACGGGCTTTGACTAAGCGCGTACACCCACTGGTGTGTGTATATATATAAATGAATAATGAGAGTAGTTTAAAAAGTTGATAAAATATTATACTAAACAAAATATGCAAATGAATAATGAAGATAATTTTAAAAGTTTTTAATGAGTTTATTAAAGACAGTGACACATGTTTTATTTGGGCTCGTAAAGACATCTATACACTTATTTAAATAGATGATTTTTATGAATTTCATAGAAAACTAAATAATTTTTTTAGACCTTGTAATTTTTCAATTCTTATATAACTCCATTGTTGGAAACCCTTTAAGAAACTTTCCATCATTCTCCTTTATGTTTATTGTGGGTTTTGAAAATCTTCTAATGTAAGACTGTGTTTGGGTGCATAGATATAATAAATTATGTCCGATCTCCAAAACGCCCTTTAAAATTTGTCTCATTAGGTGTTATACTGTTACTTAACTACAAAACTTGACGGAAAGGACCTTTTGCTCAAGGAAATGTTATGTTAAGGGTGATCAACAATGGAACATCAACAATTTCTGGTCTACTGCTTCAACCACCCTAATATGATTGTTGTGTTGCTCCAATAACTGATGAAATTGGGAGATCTTGTTGAATGGGCATACATAATGCTGATTTATACCCACTTGAAAACTATTATAGCCATTCAAATATTCCTCCTTTAATTTCCAGATTATGTCTAAGTTTGTCCCCCGAATACCACCAAATAGGAAGGAAATCAAGCATAGTAATTAAAGCTCTGTATATAATCTTATGACATACAAAGAAATTTTGTATCTCATCAATTGTTAATCTAAAACGAGTTGAGAAATTTCCATATTGCACATGCCCCACAATCGATTCTCCCATAACCTCCTCATCACCATCGTTAATGTCTACTTTTAAAGTGTAAAAAAATTTGCATGAAAGAATTACATCCAGCAGATGAAGAGGAAAGTTGGGAAAGATCGGAAGAGAGTAAAGAGTTCATTGTACTTAACAATCTCACTCAACTTGTTCCATCTTTCAGTCATTTGCTATAGCCATGTTTGGCTATAGCTATAAAAAATCACTTCCAAAATCTTGGCTGCCCTTTCTTGTGTTTCTTTCGACACACTCCAATTATATTGATCTCGATAAACTTCACCATCTTCCATCCAATATGTGTAACCAGAGCCCACCGAAATCTTGATCATGTATGTTAATGCATTTAGAAACTGTTAATAGTACAATGTCATAATGATCCTACTGGTGTCCAGTAATAGGTGTGTATTGCATCTAGTAATAAGAAAGATCATGGACAGCCTTTAAGCTTTGTTCACAACTGGTTCTTTTATAACCCCATTAGAATTATTTGGGGAAGTTAAAACTTTTATGTAGGACCCATCTTTACCAAACTTGTGTGCATTACCTAAGAAAAGAGTAAAAATCGTGTACAAGAGTTTTAATGTACAAAGAAATCTAGCGAAATAAGGAAAAAAATTCAGAATTCTCGCGCCTAAGGGGCCAAGCGGCCAAACATGACAACCATCCGGCCACATAGATGTTGCTGCCGAGACACTGGTGCTTGGTGCAGACGCACATATGGACGGTGCGCCCACACCGCTCTTCCTGCCCTTCTGCCGTAACTTGGTGTGCCGGATGGGGCCACACGGTCAATCCGTACAGCCGCATAGTAATTCTTAATTTTTTTTTAATTTTGCTTTATTTTCCTCTCGGTCCCTGCTTTTCTATTCCTTGTCACTTCAGCCTCGAGCTCTGACTTTCTTCTGAAACACACCCAAACTTCATTCTTTTCTTTGTTTTTTCCTTCTTCCTACAATAAATAGACCAAACAATCATAAATAACTATTTTAATCGAGTAAAACACATAATAAACTACTAATATGGAGGAATTAAATAGCATAATTAAATACTTATTAGAGCCCAAAGTTTGGGGTGTCGCGGTATAAGAAAAAGGACAACCATGATAAACGTGCAGATAAGAAAAGCCCTGCGGCAAAGGTGTTATGGTATCTGCCTGTAATACCTAGATTCAAACACTTGTTTGCGAATGCAAAGAATGCGAAGAAACTACGGTGGCATACTGATAGGAGGAAAGAAGACAGAAAGCTCAGACACCTGGCCGATTCTGCTTAGTGGAGGAATATAAATAGGATGTTTCCCAAATTTGGTGGCGAAGATACGAATATTAGGGTTGGACTATGTACAGATGGAATGAACCCACATGGTAATATAAGTAATCGACATAGCACTTGGCCGGTTCTATTAATGTGTTACAATCTTCGGCCTTGGTTGTGTATGAAACAGAAGTACATAATGTTGTCGTTGTTGATTTCGGCGCCTAAACAGCTGGGAAATGACATAGATTTTTATATCACGCCACTCATTGATGATTTGAGGTTGTTGTGGAACTAAGATGTGTCGGTGTTTGATGTATATAGCTGGGTGCATTTCACACTACATGCTATGATTTTTGGCACCATAAATGACTTTCCAGCTTACGGTATATTGCCATTTCACAATACGAGATATATTGCCAAAACATATTAGACATGTCATAACTAAGTTTACCTTCTTCTTTAACTCAATTTGTTGCAAGGTCGCTGATCCCGAAGCCTTGAATGCTTTGCAGGCCGATGTTACTATCACTCTATGCCTGTTGGAAATGTATTTCCCGCCATCCTTTTTTGACATTATGGTGCATTTAATTGTTCACTTGGTGAGGTAAATTAAGATCTGTGACCCAATGTTCTTGAGGTATCTGTATCCGTTTGAGAGATACATGGATATTTTGAAAGGATACGTGAGAAGCCAATCTCGCCCGGAAGATAGTATAATTGAAGGATATAATGCTGAAGAGGCTATTGAATTTTGTACTGATTACCTAGATGGTGTCAACGCCGTTGGTATTCCTAAATCGCGACACTAGGGGAGACTTGGAGGAAAATATACGATTAGACTCAAATAAATCGTTCCCAGAGCCAAAATGCAAGATAAAGCACACTTTCTTGTCTTGCAGTACCTTACTATAGTTCACCCCTATTTAGACGTGCTCTTCCGATCTAATGTTAATGCGTCAGAATCCTTCGAAGGGTGGGATGTGGCTGACCAATGAACATAATCACATATTTATAACATGGTTTAGAGATAGAGTGCTCCAACAATTGTCCCACACACTGACGGCGATCACAGAGATAGTAAAATAGTTGGATCGGAAGAGCGTCTTGGAGTAGATCTTTTTTCTTACGAAGGGTATGACATTAACGGGTACATATTTTACACAAAATGGAAAGACGATAAGAGCACGATGCAGAATAGTGGGGTGATAGCAGTAGCACTTTCATCAGAATATTCTGGACCATCCATAGAGGCCAGTGGAAGTTGCAATGCCATATTATGGTGTAATTGAAGAAATTTGGGAACTTGATTACAAAGTTCTCAAGCTTCTTCTTTTTCGCTGTAAGTGGGTTGAAAACTGCCGGGGTGTTCGAGTTGAAGAGTTAGGTTTCACTCTGGTGGACTTTGGTTGGCTTGGCTATCAGGATGACCTTTTCGTACTCACATCACAAGCTAAGCAAGTATCCTACATTGTTGATCCTATTGAGTCTAAGTGGTCAATCGTCCTTCAAGGCAAGAGATATATATTTCGCATAGATGATATGGTTGACGAAGATGAGTATGATCAATTTGACAAAACCCCCTTCTCTGTTGGTATACAACATACACCTACAGAGGATGATATAGAGAAAAACTACATGCGTTCAGATCATGGGGAAGGCCTATGGACTGACCATCACTTGTAATAGTATCATCGTGTACGATCATTTACATTATGCGTTGCACATGCATTTCCAATTCTCTTGTTTGTGCTAATATCTAGTTATCCTACCTTTAGTTTGTATATTATTATTTACATGTGCTACTGTGTTGGAATACATTGGTTAGACTAATGCACTTGTGTTTGTGTTTGTATGCAAGTAGAGACGTAGTGAGTGCTCTTAATGGCTGACATTTCAGGTGTAATAGATGATCCTTCTAGCAATAAAAAGAGGTGGACAAGAGGTCCAACAACTTGCAAGAAATTGAAGAAGAAACAGGATACGGTGGTTGAATTTGACGAGCAAGGAAGGCCTATTGGGCAATTTCCCAGAGATTTGGGCAATTACTTGGGGAGTGTTGTTCGGATCTATATGTATATAAATTATCCTAATTTGCATGTAGTTAAGCAACCCCTTAAGGATCTTGTATGAGAAGACGTCAAGATATTTTTATAAGTTTACATGGTTTAATTTGAATTTATTATATAGAAATTTGATATCGCATAATTTGATATTTTTTATCTTATAGAAAATATTCAACCTCACGGATGACAGATTGCAGGACCCTGTATTGAGAGAAACTGGGAAAAGATTACAAGACTTCAAGAATAAATTGGTATGAAAATACATCAAAGGGACGCACAAGAAGTATGAAACTCCTTGTCAACTTTATGAATTCATTACGCCTGCCATCTGGGAGAAGTTCAAGTTGGATCATGAAACTAATGAGTTCAAGGTATGATTAAAGCAAATTTTATATTACTTTCCAACCAATGGCAAAAAATAAAACAAATGTTGAATTCACTTTCAAGAGAAAAGTGAGAAGGCGAAGCAGTGTCAAGCATTGAGTGTGCATCCTCACCATTTAGGCTCAGCTAGTTATGCCCGTAGGAGGGCGGAGTGGGCAGTTACAGACCCTCTATCTTCCTCTTCCTCATGTAGGTCAGTTAGCTCGACCTTTCAGATTGATGATCGAAGTCTAGATTAGGCTCAGGCAAGGACCGTCAAGGGCCCAGATGGGACTTATTACATACCAAATAAGAAAACGAGAGATGTGTATGAGAAAATTGTAAATATACATTAATGAGAAATTTTTACTTTCCTAAAATACTTACTCTTTACTCACATGACTTATAGTTATTTTAATTTTTGCAAGCAAAACGAAATGCATGAGGGCGTCAGCTAAGGGACTTTTACCACACAGAGACACCAGGATATATTAACGGCGGCGCCTGGCACGGACGAGCATCCTCGTTGGGTGAGGGGCTATGGTGGATACACCACTCTGAGGGATGTATATAGACGGCCAAACGAGCCTAGGAGAAGACCGAGTTGGGTTGTGTCACTTGATGATCTTAGAAAGGTGATCACATCAGAGGTGGAGGCCAACATCGCTGAACGGGTGAGGAAAGAAACCATGGCACAGATGCAGGCTTAGTTTGATCTGATGCAGTCGCAGATGGCCTCTGTCTTCCAGTACTATGGAATGGAAATACCTCCGCAATTTCATGGTATGGAAATACCTACGGCAGTGAGTCCCCTCTAGGAGACCACTGACTTGTAGTAGCAGTCACTCGATTGATTCCCAACCACAGCTTGACATTGAGGTATACTTAGTGTCTTGTACAGATGTTGTTAAATGCATTAACTTCTTCTCACTTCTTATAGTTAACGTTATTTTGTTCACTTGTGTATTGAATATGTGAAGAAGCCGACCCGATGTAATCTCGCCCTTGTTTACGACGGCGAGACAAAAATTGTGGGTTGGGGGATGGTTCACCCATTCAACCCTACTACAATGGTGCACGGTCAACAGCTATTGCCCGACCATTACAAAGTCTCCGTTGACTTTGTACATGCCGGTGCCTTGAATTATTTACTCCCAGTGCCAAATAGTCAACAGTTAGTGGATGTAGCTGAAGGCGGTTTCGCACAGTGGCTTACACATTTAGTGAAGTTAGACGGGGTAATTAATTGAATTTACACAAAAAATAATTGGATTTCGTGTTACACATATTTTGATGGCAAACAAATTATCACTACAGGAACAGTTACCAGAGCAGGCGACATCTACAGGAAAAGGTAAACAGCCCGCTAGTGTTGAAGTTTCTTCGGCACGG
>CAVNYN010233363.1:0-18445 GCA_963692815.1 Nyctanthes arbor-tristis
AATTTTAAGAAAAATCAAGACTTGGACTTGTATGGAATTTCTGAAATTAAAATTGAAGACATGACTTACTTTTGTTTTAGAGGATCTGAACGGCGTGATGGGGAGAATCATTGCTGCCATTTTCGGCAGCTCAAAGGAGGGGGAGTCCCTCCTTTGCAACTATTGCTATTCCCGGTGGAAAAAAGGAGGGGTGTTTTTGGGGGTGGGGGAGGGGGGAGGGTGGTGAATGCGCCCCTGTGTTGCGGCTGGGAATGGTTTCAAGCAACAACACAGGGGGAATTCACCCCCCCCCCCCCCCCAAAACCAAAAAACCTTTTAAAAAAATTTTTATAATAATTTTTTATATTTTAAACCTTTTATTTTTAATCTAAAAAAAAAGAAACATAATAGTAATTCAATCGAGGAACTAACGAAAAAGTTGACAGAAACCATGAAAAAGAACTATCTATACAAATTGATAAAAGATTAGAGACCCAACGAGTTGAAAAAAAAAAGTTAGTAACTCATCTGATACTAACCTAAAAGTTAGAGATGATATGTGATATTGACACATATGTGAAAATAAAAATGTTAAGTACTTAGTTGATACTAATCATCATGACTTTCGATATTGCTGTCAAACAAAACATAGATAATTACATGCATAATTTCATAAAAGATACTGTTTTACATAGATCATTACATGCATAATATCATATATCATAAAAGATACTGTTACACATAACACACATAACAAACCTTGTCACACATGATAAATAAAAAAACCACTGCAGCCAGCTGCTTCCAAGTCAAAGCATGAATAAGAATAAAAAGGTTCCTAGTCCCCTGTGCAGGCATTCATATTTTTTATTTCTTTGTACTGTATTTCACTGGATTAGACATATATTCTTGGGTTTAGGTTTGTTTGGTGGGGTCGATCCAGTGCCCCCTCCAGGTGTCTTTGGTGGGGCCGGTTTAGTGTCCCCTACAGAAGGCAGAGGAACATGCCTTGGAGCTCGACTAGCGATTTGTATTTTTTCTTCTGTTGGAATTAGTTTGACTTCTGTTTGCCCTGCAACATGAGTGGATATTTGTAAGGTAATTTTAAAACTATCATAGGTTAATACACACATACACAAATATATATATATATTATATATCCTATTTTGCAGTAAATAGCATTATACCACATAAATGTACTGTTTATTTTCATTTATTTTATTTCTATTCCGCGCTGAAGAGGCCTAATCTCCTCCATTAAGTTGATCGGAAATTTTTTTGTACCTTCGATGGATAAAAGCCTAAAACTCAAGTTTATCTATACCTCATTCACTGTAGAAAGGGTTTTGTAGAGGCACATAATCAAACTACAAAGCATAAATCAATCCGATACTAGCGATGAAGAGAACAATCACTGTATCGTTACTACGGGATCAAAATATCGGGAGTTAATAGGAAATTATTTGAAAAGCTCGTACCAAGTCTGAGAAACTCACCACTTGGAATGCTCTCCTTAGATGACCCTTCTGGCGGTGAACGATCCATCAAATCCACGTGCCGGCAATTAATTACAAGAGAACTTCGCTGCTTCTTTATTTAATGAAATAATAATATGTTTTTATTAAAAATAATAGAAGAGTACACTAATTAGAAACTAGCTAGAGTTTGGAAAAAAAAAAACTCTTTTGACGGAACATTCTTAGAGTATATAAGATGCCATTCGTTATTCCTATCTCGGAAGTGACGTGGAATAGTAATACTAAACAAACGGATGGGTTTCACCAATCAATCAATTTGACAAACAGAAACGTGCTTCAGATCGCAAAAATTTCATCGATTATATTTATTTCACGGATTATATTTCTCACTTAGCCATTCCTTAAATCATGTGTTAATCATTCTTTATTCATCCAATCGACTGAAGACACTTAAATCAAATGTCGATATATAACTAAAAAAATCAGTAGAAGAAGTTGAACTAAAAAATAATTGAAAAAAAAAAAAAAATTAATTGTAAAGACACATGTACACGCCCCCACACAGACATTTGATATTCTAATGTTTAGATATCAATACCGAATTAAGTTTACCTGCGTGGTTGTTTAAGTCGACGATTCCTTCTTCCCAGCCTCCTTTTTGCTGCTATTTGCTTTGATCTCGGTTTCTGATTACTCTTAATGACCGCAATTCTTCCAACCTAATCACACCCAATTAGCACCAAAGAAGAAGAAGGGAGGGGGGAGAGATGCACCATAGACCGAATGGAAAAACTCACCGAATTTATTTGGTGCCTTTTGCAATGAGATTGGAGAAATCACCGAATTATTATTGTTATTTATAGGGGAAAAACTTGACGATAGGTCCTATGATCTTTGCTAAATGTAAAAATTAGTACATGAACCCATGAAATCATTAGAGTTATGCTACACGAATACAAAGTTTTACCTGAAATTTGACAAATGTAGCCTTGTAAAATTCTATTTTTTCTACACATGAATCAGATTTCAAGAATTAGATTTAGATTTTCGGTGTTTCACTTATTCACTGAACAATGTTACAATTTATACAATAAAGAAAGATAAAATACAAGAGATCTTATTCTGTTACTCTGATACTAATCTCGAAATTAAATCTCTATCCATTCTGATTATTTACGGTGGTGATCCTTCACTTTCTTGATTGTCGTAAACAGCCCAGTCAGTTGTTCCAATTCCATCTTCAATCCTAACACCCCCCCCCCCCGCAAGGTGGAGGGTGGTTCACCAACTGACAGCTTGTCTCTAAGGAACCTGTAACGAGAATGAGAAAGTGGCTTCGTTAAAAGGTCAGCCACTTGATCTGAGGAAGGTATGTAATCAATTCTCAATTCGTTTGCCAAAACTCTATCTCTGATGAAATGCACATCTAATTCGATATGCTTCGTCCACTTGATCTGAGGAAGGTATATATGTAATCAATTCTCAATTCGTTTGCCAAAACTCTATCTCTAATGAAATGCACATGTAATTCGATATGCTTCGTCCGTGCGTGTTATACTAGTTTAGAGGCCAAGGCATTTTGTAACACCCTGTAAAATTTTAAAGCAAGTTGTCATTCAATTGAATGATGAAAATTGAAATATGACCATATGATTGTACTTGAATGGTTACAAGACTATCAATAATTACAATATAACAATGAGATTGCATTGAATTAAAAGATTGTTACTCAATTGACGATAGAGAAAGAATTCGGTCCTCAATTGACATAAACTAAAGTACCATGACTTAATTGAAAGATAATGCAAAGGGGAATGACTTCTCAGATAAATTCCCGCCAAGTGTGCGGTACCATATTGCGCCATGTGTCACAACGCCATTGGCGGAACTCAAATTTTATTAAAACTAACTCAATTCCAAGTATTATATATAAACCTAAGCCCCAATCTTTCCCCCAACTCCCAAACCATCCACTTTCTCTCCCAAATCCCAAAATTCGTCCAAAGTCTTGGGAGGAAGGAAATCAACCATAGAAACTCATTATGACACTTATTTATCTTTTGAAAAGGGTCGCTTACCATATATGGAAGGATTATAACTTGAAAAATAGCTTTAATTGAAGAATATCAAGGTTTTAATGACGCTTTTACACTCAAGATTATTCGAGAAACTTTTGAGGTGAGTAACTATCACTTTGATTTCCTTTTTAATATTGATGATGTTTTGAAATTCTAAGCATGTATTTGATTAAAGCAATAGATATGGATTCTGGATTCTGATGAATTGAAAAGAAAGATTGATATATTGCATTTTGAATCACTAGTTGCTCTACCCGTTCTGAGATCGGAAGAGCACACGCTCTGTTGCCACACTAGGAGTTATCTAATGATACCGAGATGGGCGACGATTAGTGTGGTATCTACTCTGTATCTGTATTAATCTGTCTGTAATTCTATTAGGGGTCAACCGGGATTCAAATGTGGATCTACTTATGATTGAATTGATATGATTCTGACGCGCACCACGGGTAGTAGTTTAACTAGTGATAGGGCCCATCTGTGCATTGAAAAGTTTTGTACATTGAATGACTTTCTGGAAAATAAATCTTTCATATAAAAAGGTAAATCAAAGGGTTTTTGTTACTCACTGAGTACTTTGTACTCATTCCTTCATTTACTACAATTTTGTAGATGATTGAAGTTATAATATCTGAAAAGTAAGGCAAGCCAAGAGTTGGATCGTGCTCATGAAATGGAGTAGAGTTGTGCATGTAGTATAAATCTGCCTTTGAAGTTACTATAAATTTAATAGTTTCGTGCTCACTTATATAGTATGTATGTTTTTACATCTTATAACATATAAAAAAAATTAGTGAGTTATAATCTTTATATTGATTTGAACTCTACTTTTCCTGTAAAAGTTTTCTAATGACTTGGCGCATTTTAGTAATCAATGAAATATATTTATTAATACAATTTCTTGTATTTTTATATTTCTTAAAAAACCTAGCTTTAATGTTTTTTTTAAAAGTTTAACGATTTGTTAACTTATATAATTAGCTTTGTATATTAAATCCTGTAAGACAAGATAAATTGGATTATTCTGCACGTCCCGTCCCCATTGTTTGAATTAAAGCTTCCGCTACAGAATTTGTAAAATAACATAAGATATTCAGAAATATTGGAAAATTAGCGGGGGCGTGACACATTTGCCCCCAAATTATCACACCACAAAGTGGGCGTAGGAATACCAATCTTCAGTTCTTTAAATAGAGACTGCAACCAAGCTATTTCTGATGTTGCGTGAGCAAGTGACCTGTATTCTGCTTTTGTACTTGACCTTGCAATAACATTCTGCTTCTTTGACGACCATGAGACTAGACTTTTTCCAATAAAAATGCAATATCCAGCTGTAGATTTTCTATCATCAGGGCAGGATGCCCAGTCAGCATCAGCAAACCCAGTAATTCCCAATTGTTCACTCTTCTGTATCCACAATCCTTGTCTCAAGGTCCCCTTAAGATACTTGAAAATCCTTTTGATTCCTTGCCAATGCACATCTGTAGGACTTTGGAGAAATTGACTCATTTTGTTCACTACATAAGTTAAGTCTGGCCTGGTATAACAAAGATACTGTAGGCTACCTACCGCACTTCTGTAAAGACTTGGATTTACCAATAGCTTCCCATCAGTTTTAGACATTAGTTTTCCTGCCGCCATTGGAGTTTCGACAGGCTTTAAATGTTCAAAGCTGAATCGTTTCAATAACTCTAATGTATACTATGTTTGAGTAAGGTGTATACCTGAGTTGTGCCTCTGAATCTCAATTCCTAGAAATTGACTCAGTTGACCAATATCCTTTAGTGAAAACTTCTTATTTAGCCTTACAATGAACTCTTGTATTCTGTCACTATTGTTGCATGTGACCACAGTGTCATCTACATACACCAATGTGAATATTATCCATTCCTTGTTCATTAATATAAACAGTGAACTGTCTACCCTAGATTGCACAAAACCCCAGTCCTGAAGAGCCTTTTTTAAACTATCATACCAAGCTCTAGGAGCTTGCCTAAGCCCATATAGAGCCTTCTCCAGTTTGCACACATAATTTGGCCTTATGTTATCTTCAAACCCTTTAGGTTGATACATGAACACCTCTTCCTCAAGCTTACCATTTACGAAGGCATTATTGATGTCCACTTGCCTGATTGTCCAGTCCCTAGAAACAGCCAAAACAAGAACCACTCTTAGAGTTGAAGATTTAACTACTGGGCTGAATGTCTCCTTGAAGTCAATTCCTGGAGTTTGTAGAAAACCCTTGGCTACTAGCCTTGCTTTATGCCTTTCCAATCTTCCATCAAGGCCATACTTCAATCTAAACACCCATTTGTTGCTAATGACTTTCTGATCTGATTTTGGTGGTACCAGCTTCCATGTTTTATTTCTTAGCAGTGCATCATACCCTTCTTGCATTGCATTCTTCCACACTTTAATTTTCAAGGCTTCTTCAACCGTTAATTTTCAAGGCTTCTTCAACCGATGTTGGTTCTATTTCATTTGATTTTTCATTCTCTGAATTTACTACCTTTCCAATATAAACTTTTGGTCTGAATATGCCATCTTTAGCCCTAGTGACCATTGGATGCTGATTCACCATCTTCCTGTTTTCAATTTCTGCTCCAACTTCAGAATTTTCCTCTCTATTTTCTGAACTCTCATCACTTTCATTGTTTCCCGCAGTCTCCTCAACAATTGCTTGTTCTAGATTACTAAGAAAGGAAGACTCTGTTGGTTGGTCAGCATCTTGAGAGACATCATCAGCTGAGTTCAAGATGTTTTCTTTCTGATTTTGATGAATGGTTGTTGAAGTATGAGAAGGCATTTGTGTTGAATGAAGAGGTAGATTGTATAATATAATCTGTGACTCATTTGAATTGGTTGGATATTTTTTATTTAAGAATCCTGTTTCAAAAGGAAATAGAGACTCATGAAATACTACATGCTTGGATATGTAGATTCTCCCTGTAGAACTAAGGCACTTGAACCCCTTGTGCTGACGACTATAGCCTAGAAAAACACATTTAGTTGAATGGAAACTAAATTTGTGCTTTTGATAGGGTCTTAGACAGGGAAAACAACTACAACCAAAAGGTTTGAGCACTGTGTAGTCTGGCTGTTTTTTGTAGAGTTTTTCAAAAGGTGAAACGTTGTTCAAAATGGGAGTAGGTAGCCTATTGATGATATAAGTGGTTGTATGAAATGCCTCCCACCAATAGTAAAGGGGCATTTTTGCTTGTGCAAGCAATGTAAGACCCATTTCAGTTAAGTGTCTAAGTTTTCTTTCAGCACGACCATTTTGTTGGGATGTATATGGACAACAAAACCTAACTTCAATCCCACTTTCAACAGCAAACATATCAAATGGTCTATACTCTCCCCCAAAATCACATTGTAATGACTTAATCTTCCTTTCAAATATATTTTCCACAAGCTTTTTGAATTGAATGAACATATTAAGTGCCTCAGACTTAGTTCTTAAGGGATAAATCCAGGCAAACCTTGAATAATCATCAAGAAAGATTATGTAGTATTTAAAACCACTTGTTGAATTTAGAGGAGCAGGACCCCATCCATCACTATGAACGAGTTCAAGAGGATTCTTAGCATGAGAATTAGATAAGCTAAAAGGTAGTAAATGGGATTTCCCCAATTGAAATGAGTCACATAATAAGTTTGTTTTCATAACAGGAGCTTTTTTATTACAACTCTTAAAGATATTTGAAACGACATCAGTGGACGTATGACCTAGTCTCATATGCCACAATTTCAGACTCTCTATTGACTTAGGTGGTACAAGTTTATTGGAAACTGATAGAGATAAAAAACAGACTGATTGACCACTTAATTTTTTAGATTGATTTGGAGTGGAGTTGGGCAGAACCAGCTGATACAGTCCCTCAGTTAGCTTCCCTTCCAGCAAAACCTTCTTCGATTGATTTTCCTTCACAAAGCAATGATAAGGGTGAAATTCCATAAAAACACCATTATCCAAAGTAAATTTTGACACATTGACTAGATTCTTTTTTATATCAGGCACCACAAGTATATCATTCAACAATAATTTACTGCCATTGCTAGCATGAATTTGATTGTTACCAATATAAGAGATGTTTAACTTCTTACCATTTCCCACCATCAATTGATCATTACCTTGGTAGTCAACTACTCCTTGCAGTTTTTCATGACCTCCAGCCACATGATGACTTGTCCCAGTATCAGCAAACCAAGTACGATTTGAGACTGTGTTGGGTGTGACTATATAGGCTGCTGGTGCATTATCATCTCTAGGCTTTGAACCTATATATCATTAATTATAACGATTATGACACTCTGCTGCCATATGATTTGTCTGTCCACATTTGGCATGGATTGTCCCTATTTCCACCATAGGGGTTACTCCTACCACCATTGTAATAGTTTCCACCATACTGGTTTCGTCCTCGTCCACGGCCTCTTGAGTTTGACCTAAGATAACCTGAACTTCCACCTCTGTAATTGTTCTTATTGGTTCTTTACGAAATGTTGGCTGAAGCATGTGAAATGTTTACAGATCCCATGCCATTCTTGATGAAATCTAAGTGCTTCATTCTACTTTCATAAGTCATGAGTACTGCTTGAAGTTCAGCCCAGAAGATATGATCTCTACTTGTTATTTGCACCACAATAGGTGTGAAATCCTCATCTAATCCAGCCAACACCTGATTCACCAGATCACCATGTGGAATGGGTTTTCTAGCAATAGCCAAGTTGTCTGCAATCCGCTTCACATTACTGAGGTATTGATCTATACTCAGGCCTCCTTTTCTTGTTCTCTGAAGCTCACTCATCAGAAACACTATCCTGGATTTGTTTAAAATCCCAAAACTTTCCTCTATACCAGTCCATAATTGGTGTGACGTTGATGCACCCATAACTCTTATGGCTATTTCAGGTGTCATGGAGGCATATAGCCATCCCATCAGCAACTGATCTGTAGAAATCCATTTTTGGTATTCTGGGTTCTGAGAAACCTCCACTGAAGCTGCTACATCAGTCTCAGTAGGATTTCCACCAGCTCCTTCTCCAGTTGTAGCAACAAATTCTTGAGGACAGTTTTTAGTACCAAGCAAAAAACCTTCTAGATTGTGGCCCTTTATCAGTGGCATTACGACATTTTTCCAGAGTAGAAATTATTCTTATCTAACTTAATGGGTGGAGTTTGTGTGAGATTAAACAAGGCAGGGGCTGAATAATTGAGAGAAGAAGAAACTCCATTAATGGAGGTTTGAGTGGCGGACGAAACGGCGTTTGCCATAATGCTCTGATACCAAATCAGATTTCAAGAATTAGATTTAGATTTCCTGTATTTCACTGATTCACTGAACAATGTTACAATTTATACAATAAAGAAAGATAAGATACAAGAGATCTCATTCTGTTACTCTGATACTAATCTCGAAATTAAATCTCTATCCATTCAGATTATTTACAGTGGTGATCCTTTGCTTTCTTGATTGTCGTAAACAGCCCGGTCAGTTGTTCCAATTCCATCTTCAATCCTAACAACATGGAATTATACCCGTTAGGCGATTGAGGTAATAAACTCGAAGTTTTTGTAAAAGAATCAATCTTTCAATGGTAAATGATTGTCGGATGAATTTGAGCTCCTTATTATATTTTTGCATTTGCATTTACTCACTATTAATAGATGTCATACTATCTCCATATCAAAAAGATATTTCTATTCTTTTTTCACATAGATTAATAGTATTGGAAAAGTAAATTTTAATCTTATTTTCCTATTATACCATTTTATTTATTAATTATTCCACTTTAATAATTCTATTTTTTTCTTATAAATATGCATATATTAAATAGGGGCATATAGGAGAACTAATATTTCAAATACTTTTAAAAAAAGAAACTGGATGATATTTTGGGACAGATGAAAAAGGAAAACTACACTATCTTTTTGAGACGGAGGTAATAAATCTTAAATAGTTATCGCCGTTGGTTTTATCAATAACTGAACAATTTTAGGGAGACATGTAAAAGTGACATTAATAGATAATATTCTCATGTGGCACACATTCATTAGGTGATGATCAAATAACTACTTTTTCATTATCCAATACAAGTGTATCACAGATACAATGTTACTTATTCATGTTTCATTTTCACGTCTCTCTAAAATTTTTGTAAAGAAGTGGTCCATGGAAATTGTATTATTTCCTATCGGAAATTGTATTATTTCCTATCCGAAATTAAAGCCATGAGAGTGAAGTATCAGGTTCGTCACATATGGCAAAAGGCAAATGGTGTAGCTAACTGACTAGCAAAATTTGGTCATTCTTGCATAGGTTTACAAATGAGTTGGTCGAATTGCATAAAGAGGTTCAAGGGAGGATAAATACAGAAATTGTGAGATGCCATATGTAAGAATTGTTGCTAAATCGGTTTTGTATTAGATTCTTTCATGGCTTCATATGTTTATCACATTTATTGAATTTTTCATTATAGGTTCTTTGTAAAGGGGTAGTACTTTTCTTCTATAATTCCTGTTAAGCTCTTATATCCTTTCCTAGGGAGGTTCTAGCTCATGTCCCCCCCCCCCTTTTTTGTACTTATTTTCATATTAATAAAATGGGAGGAGTCCAACCCTTCAAGGGTTTCACCGCATTTATCATGAAATCATTAAAGTTATGCTACAGGAACATAAAGTTTTACATAAAATTTGACCAAGGTGTAGCCTTGCAAAATTCTATTATTTCTACACATGGAATTATATCCGTTAGGCGATTGAGGTAATAAACTAAAAGTTTTGTAAAAAAATCAATCGTTCAATAATAAATGGTTGTCGGATGAATTTGAGCTCTTTATTATATTTTTAATCAATAATAACTGCATTTGCATTTACTCACTATATATGAATGTATGTCATACTACCCCATTTCAAAAAGATAATCCAATTCTTTTTTTACATAGATTGAGAAAAATTCATTTAGTAGTATTGGAAATAGTAATACTATTTATCTAGATTGAAAACCAGTCTCCAATCTAATTGGTAGCACTACATTAGAGATGTGTGGAGATGTATTAGTACATAGAGAGGTATTAATTTATTCAAGGGCCATAAAGAAATAACAACTAGATCAATAGTATTATTCTATTAGAAAAGTAAATTAACATTAATTATTTCCATATTACTCCCTCCATCCCAAAAAGATATTCTCCTTTCATTTTTCACATATATTAAGAACACACCATTTAATGTCATTGGAAATATACAATTTAATAATATATTTCCTAATGTACATGTTGACCGTTGATGTATTTAATATTTCACTTTAGCTGTTCTTTACTGTTGATTACTATGTACAATAAATGATAGTATATTAAAAAATTAACTTAGAAAAAAGAATATAATTTGGGACAAATAAAAAAGGAAATAAGGAATATCTTTTTGGGACGGAAGGAGTATACGATTTCATTTATTAATTATTCCACTTTAATAATTCTATTTTTTTATAATTATGTATATATAAAATAGAGGCATATAAGAAAACTAATATTTCAATTACTTTTTAAAAAAGAAACTGGACAATATTTGAGAACAGACTGAAAAAAAACCTAGACTATCCTTTTGAGACGGAAATAATAAATCTTAAATAGTCATCGCTGTTTTTTGTTTTTTTTTTATCAATAAAGATAATAGTGCATGGAAATTGTATTACGAGGCAATTTCTAAAATAGCAAAAAATAAAAACCAAACTTTAAAAATGGCACTTTTTAAAAACTTATGCAAAAATGACAATTTTTTGAACAAAATTACATTATTGCCCTTAAGCAATAGCTTCTCTTTATATCTGTATATCTCTACAGTTTATCTATATATCTCTACAATTAAAATTATGAGTTCTGATTCTCGATACTATAGTTTGATAAAAAAAAGTCCATATGATTTATCTGTATATCTTGACATTTAATCGTGACAATTCTCGATAGTTATATGTATATCTCTACAGTTGAACCGTAGATCTCGACAGTTACATACTGTAGATTTAAATAGTTTTCTTTCTCGACAGTTGAGACTTACGCGCCGTCTGCGCATGCAGGCCACGCACCTCATGCGCCGACGAATTCCGGTCACAGAGCAGTACAGTTGACTTCGTCTCGCCATTCTGAGCAACATTCCCTTCTACACCGATGTCGAACTCCTGCCCATCGCTACATATCTGGCGATGAACGTGTAATGCAAGTCTCGATTTGGGGTTTCTTTAATTATGAAATTCTGTGTTCGCGGGCTATTTGGGCATTATTCAGCAAGTGTCAAAGAAGATTTTGATGAGTTCAATTACTTGGATTGGTGCCCAGATGAAGAGATCAAAGAATTGAGGCTCTTAAAATTGATAATAGAATTTTTGTTTAGGGGTAATTTTGTCTAAAAAAAGAGGAAAAGTGATATTTTTGTATAAGTTTAAAAAGTTGTCTAATTTTGAAAATGACATATTAAAAGGTGTCAATTTTTGTAATTTCCTCTTGTATTATTTCCTATCTGAAATTAAAGCCATGAGATTCAAGTATCAGGTTCGTCACATATGGCGGAAAGCAAATGGTGTAGCTGACTGGTTAGCAAATTTTAGTCATTCTTGCACAGGTTTATAAATGATTTGGTCGAATTGCGTAAAGAGGTTCACGGGAGGATAAATAAAGAAAAGTGATAAAAAAGAATCTATTACAAAACCGATTTAGTAACAATTCTTACATATGAAGGCATGAAAGAATCTATTACAAAACCGGTTCAGTAACAATTCTTACACATGGCATATCACACGTTTTTTTGAATTTTTCATTATAGGTTCTTGGTAAGGGAGTAGTACTTTTTGCCTAAATTCCCGTTAAGCTCATTATATCCATTCCCAGAGAGGTTTTAGTTCATGTCCCCCTCTTTTGTGCATATTTTCATATTAATAAAATGGTAGGGGTCCAATCCTTCAAGGGTCTTATTAAATTTGTTATGAAATCATTAGGGTCATGCTACACGAACACAAAGAAATGTAGCCTTACAAAATTCTATTTTTTCTGCGCATGGAATTATACCCGTTAGGCTATTGAGGTAATAAAGTCGAAGTTTTTGTAAAAGAATCAATCTTTGAATAATAAATGGTCGCCGGATGAATTTGAGCTCTTTATTAAATTTTTAGTCAATAATAATTGCATTTGCATTTGCATTTACTCACCATGAATATATGTCATACTACCTCCATCTCACAAAGATAATCATATTCTCTTTTTCATATAGATTAAAAAAAATTCATTTAATAATATTAAAAAGAGTAATACTATTTATTTAGACTGAAGACTAGTCTCTAATCTAGTTGATAGCACTATTTAGAGATGTCTGGAGATATATTATACTAAATAGAAGTATTAATTTATTCAAGGACCATAAAAAAATGACAACTAAATCAATAGTCATCCCCGTTGTTTTTATCAATAAAGATAATGGTCCATGTAAATTGTATTATTTACTGTCCGAAATTAAAGCCATGAGATTGAAGAATCAGGTTCGTCACATGTGGCGGAAGGCAAATGGTATAGCTGACTGGTTACCAAATTTTAGTCATTCTTACACAGGTTTACAAATAATTTGGTCGAATTGCGTAAAGACTAAGGGAGGATAAATACAGAAAAGACAATCTTTTTTTTTTTTTTTTTTTGTTAAAGTGACCATCAGATAAGGCTCCTTTTTAGAGCGTTATCCACCATGTTAGTTAATTATAAGGACTAAAGAAGGGTCCCACTAGTTGCAAAAATCAATCCTCCTCCCTCTTTTTATCTTTTTTTTTTCTTTTTCTTTTCTTTCTTTTCTTTTTTTTCAAACTGCAGAAAAAAGGCCCCCCTAACATTCGGATTCGTACCGCAACCAACAAGCCTCTCTACCTTTGGCTCCCAAACCACAAGCCACCCTCCACCCCAGAAATCAGAGGTTCACCGGACTTCAATATGGTAGTGAAAAGGATTGTAAAGCTAAATCTCTATCAAGACTTCAATATAATACAGAGGAAATTTGACCTTTTGAGAATAAAAACTACTTTTTGTCCAAATTGGACTAATTTTTATCTAACTCCAGCCGTGTGATATGGCCTCAAAATGATTTCTTTCATATGGCGTAGTTTTCACCATGGCGCCAGATATATAACGCTAGAAAGTTCCTTTAAATTAGACGCTGGCCTCTACACTAATTAGAATTTTTTTAATTAAAAATAGAAAAACTATATATTTCCATTCTTTTATGAACATCAATATCTTCTAACATAAAATGTCAATTAAAGTAAAACACGATTTTCAGACTAGTCTACCTTAGATATACAATATTTTGTTTAAGAAAAGATAAGAAGTAGGAACAAAGGCAGTAAATTAAAAAAGCTTAGAAGGATAGCAAAGCTGTATATGAATTGAGGCAATGATGCATTTACCAATCACCACACCATTTCAGAACCAATGATAATTACATGGAAGAACACCATAGCACAAAATGAACGAGAAAGAACAGCCGTTGTCAGGAGAACAAAATATACGGTGCTTCCCCATCAAGACAAGCACAACCGATTTAATTTTTTGTTGAAACTTGGTGATGATGATACTAAGTACTTGGTCCAAGATATTATAGTATAAAATTAAGTATGTTCGATGTATTGAGTCGAATTTTTTTGATTTTAATTCTTCTGCCTTTTGTACATCTCAAAATTTTTGGATTCCGATTTTGTGTAATTGAATATTGTTATTTCATTATTGTGCACTTGTGCTATTGACTTTGGCATAACATTGTAAAAAAATTAACAAGGTATCCACAAAGTACAGCTACATGTACTTTTTTCTCATCATCTCTTGAAGCCATTTTGAAGTTATCTCTTCTTTATCTTTATGCATTTAGATAGTCTTCGTTATTTACATAGATAATATATATTTGATTAGATTTTTAATGTTTGTTTCACTTGGAGGGAGGCTGTACTTCCACTCCAATATTTCACAAAAACCTCAAATGTGAAAGATTTTTAAGTGAAATGTTAACTGGGCTAATAATATATTTAGAGCTCAAAAACATTTAAGCTTGTTAGTTCTGCCTTGTTGGCTTTTTTGAAATTAGGGCTGATCTTCTGCAAAAGTCTAATAAGAGTTCTTGCTTCATTAGTAGACCCGTGTGGCCTAGGTTTTTTAATGTTTGGTTTACTATATGTTGCTTATTGCATTTCTTTGATTTCAATAGCTGGAGCTGAATCAGAATGATATGTAGGAATTAATATGATAACCTCTTACTTCCAACCGATGGTTTTATTCATTTGTTTAAAGCCTCAAAGATATGCTTTAGAAATAATAGATCTCAGCGAAGATGAGCAATGAATTAGCATGCGTACTTTATAGATGTTCATCCTTAATATATGAGATATTTCTTTGGTCATTCATTCTCAGAAGATGGCTCTTCCTTTTCTTCTCAGATTTTGGGCGAGGCTTACCAAGTCTATTTGCATTCAAATTTAACATTCATGTGTGTCTCTACCAAGATATGTGAAATCAGGGTTACATGGAGTGTATGTGAAATACAGTTAATCTCGTTGCTTGGGTGTTCAAGTCTGCTTCTTAATCTTAAAAGCTCTTTCTAATGCAAATCTAGATCTCATCAGCATTAAGAAAAAGTAGAAATAAATTGCAGCTCAAAATTTGCAGCAAGTATACAAGGATCCCTTTGTATTAATTTTTTCTAACAAGGATGCCGAAGGAATAGTCAAAGAATCTGTTTCTTTGAGAATGATCTGTGAAAGAAACTCCCATTAGTGGAAGTATTGTGAAAATAACCATGCCTTCAGCTACTGGTTATGAGGTATGTGCTTCAATTTATATCCATGGTTGTCAACATTCAAGTTTATATGTAGGAAACATTTTCCCTTAAATCCTGCTTTAGATGGAATTGATGAAATGCTTGCAATGGAGTTTATGGATTAATGTCCCTGATTTCATGTATAAAATTATAAATTAGTAGTCAATTATTTTGGTTGGGTGCTCATTGATTTCCTACTCGTAAGCCCAGTATTATTATGGAAGGTTATGTTTTATGTTCTTTCTTTTGTTATTTGATAATTTGAAACTTGAAAAATAATAATTCTTGGTTGTGCACGATTAGTCTGAGTGGCAGTCAACTCGATTTTCTATTTTTACATTATATAGTGAATGACAGAAAGGAAGCTTTTTTATCTGGGTTCACATGTGATGAATGGAATATTAGCTCTTTTCATGGAGAAATGAATCTAGAATCTGAAAGGAAGGCAATTGCAGGAAGTCTTCTGAAAGAATTTTAAGAAAATAAAGAATCTGCCATAATTATTTAATGATGTCATTTAGAATTTGGCTCATGGTAGAGCTTAATTCAGAATTTGCCATAATTATTTAACTTCAGAATCAGTCCATAAGTAGTTGAGCTTAATTCCTTGATGTTTACAGAGTTTATGGATTACTCTTTTATTATTCGAGAATGTTAAGAATCAATTATCGACAAATACTCACTAATTAACTGGGTATTCATTTGCTCATGGTAGAACTCTTGCATTGCCTTCTATTTCTCAAGGGCAGATTAACGAAATAGATTCTGCCATTTAATTTGTGGGTGTATCACATATGTTAGATTGCCTTTTTTGTTCAATTTTATTTGTTAATTCGTGTTTTAAATATCAATCAATGGTGCAATAGTATTGCACTTTGAATATTGATTGAAAATTTGTCTAAAGTAAATATTTAACTCAAATTGGGATATATTCAAAGCTTACCGGACAAAATATGTCTAAAGAGAATTTTTACAAAATGGTCTAAGACCTTGCTGGAGCACTATGGACTAGTAGTTTTAGAATGGCATAGTTATTACTTGAATCGCTCATTTTGTTTCAAGTTCTTACATCTTTTATTATATTTCTTTTAAACTTTGCATAATTGACTTTTGACATTAATTATTTGCATTTGTAGGTATATAGTGTATGAAGCAATTAACCTTGGACGGCATGGAAATGTGATGATCCACGTGTTGTGGGGTCTGTTGTTGTTCGATGTATTCTATTTCTATTAATGAACAATTATAAAAATGTATTTAGATGCACTTGTATTTTTATTCCTTTCACTGATTATTTGATTATATTCTTCATATATTAGTTTATTTGATTATACTTTCCGTTAGAACACGATCTTTATAATTTTGCTGAAATTTGTTCGAAATTTGAATGTGTATGCAAAAATGAGTGTTGGAGAATTGAACATCGCACGAGGCAATTAATTTTTTTTTTGGAATTCATTTGATCTATAAGGGCGACATAGACGTTCCTACAGGTATTAAAATAAATGTTAATCCACCTATAGAGGCGACAAGTTCATCCCTGAAACGCTCTATAGGAGCGACAATGTCATTGCTATAGGTATTTGATCTATAGGGGCGACCCTTGTCTCAGCAATATATCAAGACGTGCGGGCCTATTGCAGCGACTTCATGGTCTATCGGGCGACAATTGTCGCCTCCATAGTCGTTTTTCCTTGTAGTGGGAAAAAGATCATATAATAGATATTAAAAGAAAGGTTGTTAATGTACTTTTAATTAAGGATATTTAAGCAAATAATTAAATTGTGGTGTAAGAAATAAAAAGTGTAGTAGTAATATAATTACCTAAAAGTAAAATCCTTGATAAATTAAAAAAATATATACAAAAATCCTTGATATAATTCATTCTTGATTGGTGTTTTATAACTATATTAGTTATTATTTTTCTTGTCATTTTACGGTCAATCTTCTTAGCGAAATTAATTAATACTTTAGTTTAGAATTTGTTTTTCTTTATTCATCAAGGAAACCTTCGGATACGAGTTTTAATTAGTATCAAATTATTGCAAAAGAATTACATTCTTGATTGAGTATATAGTACCTAATACGCTACATAAAAATATTAATACAATTTCCCTAGAGCAGCATCCTCTATCAAGTGATTCAATTGATTTATTGATGGTCCATGAAGTTTTTTAACATTTTTTTTGGAGGGGGGAGGGGGTTGGGGGATGGGGGACCTCTCTTTTGTCACTAGTACGACAAAATAGGGGTGTTTTCTCCGACCCCATTCTAAATTTGGTTGGGGACCAGTAGCCAGGTAGGTATAAAGTTATGAATAAATCGTTTTATTTTTCATTTTTAAAACAACCCCGTTTTATTTTGTTGTCTTTCTCTCTGCTTTGGACCACCACCAAAGTTTTTGAGCATTGGAGATGCACTAAAAGGTTAGATTTGAAAAGCAGAAGTCGGTGGAAGAGCTGAATCTAACGTTTGAAACCAAAGGAAAGAGTAATAATTCAGATGAAATGGAAGCGAAGAAGAGGGGATCATCTGAAATTTATGGTTGTAACACTTGTCAAATCAGTGATAGGTGTGATTATAATATCTTTTAAAAAAGAATCAAACACTTTCTAAAACCAATCACATTCATCTATTTAACGTTTTAATTGTGAAAAATAAGTTGCTGAGTAAGTTCTTCTCCCCCCACCCCCTCCAATTTCCCCCCCTTTTTTAAAGCTTTTTGATTAAAAAGTGATTTTTATTTGAAATGTGTGGTAAAAAAGAATAGAAAAGTTATTGGAAAATGTGAAAAATTATTATTATTGTTGTTGGTGGTGGTTTTAGTAATTACTAATGAGGGCACATGCAAGGCACGTGCCGTACCTATACTTTACACGATTACAGATGTTCAACAACATTCACGAGCAAATAAGAAAAGCTTTCCCATGGTAGAATATGACCATTCGGATAACTTGCGTTAAAAAGGTGAAAGTTAGTAAATGAACAATAGTGAATACATGAGTTTCAACCTGGCTCCATACAAAAGATTACAAGAAACAAATACTGTGAAGAACCAAGATCGATTG
>CAVNYN010233363.1:18465-83359 GCA_963692815.1 Nyctanthes arbor-tristis
GACGTGTGCTCTTCCGATCTAAACACTTTCTAAAACCAATCACATTCATCTATTTAACGTTTTAATAGTGAAAAATAAGTTGCAGAGTAAGTTCTTCTCCCCCCACCCCCTCCAATTCCCCCCCCCCCTTTTTTAAAGCTTTTTGATTAAAAAGTGATTTTTATTTGAAATGTGTGGTAAAAAAGAATAGAAAAGTTATTGGAAAATGTGAAAAATTATTATTATTGTTGGTGATGGTGGTGGTTTTAGTAATTACTAATGAGGGCACATGCAAAGCTCGTGCCGTACCTATACTTTACACGATTACAGATGTTCAACAACATTCACGAACAAATAAGAAAAGCTTTCCCATGGTAGAATATGACCATTCGGATAACTTGCGTTAAAAAGGTAAAAGTTAGTAAATGAACAATAGTGAATACATGAGTTTCAACCTGGCTCCATACAAAAGATTACAAGAAACAAATACTGTGAAGAACCAAGATCGATTGGTTTGTTGTGCAAGAAATAAGAAAATCAAGATAGAAAACGACATCAAGAATTATTTCAACCGGTTAAGGCCCCGAAAGGTTCGAAGATCCTTTTTAGGGGAACTCCTACTCCCACCGTTGAGCAATCCAGTGACGGATTCTGCTCGATTCCACTAGATAATCAACAAGAGTGCATAAATATAAACAATTCTTGATGAAAAATCGCAGCCCCAAACTCACGATCTAAAACGCCTAACAAAGAAGATTACACAAAGAATCCTAACTACTAATCATACTCTCCATTGCAACTATGATTACACCAAGTAATCCCTCACCTAAAGAGAAAATACATTGAAGAATAAAGAGAGAGAGAAGTTTCAGCCGTGAGTACAAAACAAGAGAATGAATAGTTAACCCTAAGTCTTGGGTAAAAAGGTATATATATGACTATCCAATCGCTGAGATTAATGGAGAAAAAGAATTGCATCTGGGCCGTTGATTTAAATGCTTGCAAAGTGAAACACGACTCTACAAGTTGACAGCACTTTTTGACCACACTCTCCACTTTGTTGTAAACTTGTCAACTAGCAACTACCACAGTAGAACAAACTTCACCCTCACCTTCCACTTGCTCTAAAATAAACATGCAAAAAAAAAAAAAAAAAGAAAGAAGAGAAAATTAAAATTTACACAAAGTAAAATTAAAGCAAAAACTTACCTTTGTCACTTAGTAGCAAAAATCATTCTCCAATATTCAAAAGAGCCATACAATCTCTAAACCTATTAAGGCGCAGTACCTTAGTACCCATGTCAGATGGATTAGATAATGTATGAATCTTTTCAAGCCTTAAAAGACCCTTTTCTACCATGTCCCTTAATGAAATGATATTTAACATCTATATGCTTAGACCTATCTTGGAACATGGGGTTTTTGCTTTAGTGAATAGCACTTTGGTTATCAGTGTACAAGAGAACATTATTATCAATAAAACCCAATGCATACAATAACCTTCTAATCCACAAACCTTCTTTCAATGCACCACATGCAACAATGTATTCAGCCTCTGGGGATGAAAGTGCAACCATTTTTTGAAGTTGGGATTTCCAGCTTATGCATGAATTTCCTAATGTGTACACATAAGATGAAGTGGATCTCCTTTCATCCAATTCATTGGCAAAATCAGAATCACCGTAACCTTTAAGCACGGTACCATTCTTATCTTAGTGAAGATTAACCCCACTTTTTGGGTACCAACCAGATACTTCAGTGAGCCTTTCATAGCCTTCCAATGAATTTCTCCAGGATTTGACATAAACTTGCTCAAAACACTTATAGAATAGGCTATATCTAGTATGGTGCAGACCAGAAGAAACATGACAGATCCTACTGCATTAGAGTATAGTACTTTGTTCATTCTATCAAGTTCTTCCTCAGTTTTAGGGCATAAATCACTTGACAACTTGAAATGACTACCAAGAGGTAATGGACAAGACTTTGCATCATTTAAACAAAACATTTTCAAGACTTTAGAGATATAATCAGATTGATTTATGAAGAGAGTACTGCTAGCTTTATCTTTCTTAATGGTCATTCCTAGAATTTTATTAGTTGTTCCATGGTCATTCATTTCAAATTCAGTCTTTTGTTTTTGCTTAACAATGTTGATTTTCTTAATATCATGACAGGCCAATAACATATCATCAACATATAGTAGCAAATACACAAAATTAGCACCACCATTACCATCATAAAGTAAGCATGAATCATAACTGCTTTTTGTAAAGCCAAGTTTCCTCACAAATGATCCAAATCTCCTATACCATTGCCTAGGAGCTTGTTTTTACCGAGATCTTTTTAGCAAACATACTAATTCATTTTTACTTTTAACTTCAAAACCTCTAGGTTGTTGCATATAGATCGTTTCATCTCACTCACCTTTCAAAAAGGCTGTTTTTACATCCATTTGCTCTAATTCCCAGTCAAACTGAACAACTAAAGCTAAAAGAATCCTAATGGTAGTATATTTAACAACCAGTGAGAAGATCTCAGTGTAATCTATACATTCTCTTTGAGAGAAGCCCTTAACAACTAACCTAGCTTTATATCTCTTTTCTTGTTTGTTTAAATCCCCTTCTTTGATCTTATATATCCATTTGCATGCAATAACCTTTTGATCCTTAGGCTTATTAACCAAATCCCATGTTTCATTCTTATACAAAGAATTCATCTCATCATGCATAGCACTTAGCCATTTTTCAGAATCTTTACAAGTTATTGCATTTTCATAAGACAAAGGTTCATCATGCAAATCAGATTCAGCGGTAAATAAAGACACAAAATCATCATTTACATATCTAGAATTAGGCACAATTTGTCTTCTAGGCCTATCTCTAGCAAGCACATAATCATTTAAGTTTGGATCAAAGTTTACACCAGAAGTAGGTTGAGTATAATTGGCATTTTCAGATTCACTTTTTTCTGATTCATTTGGAGCAGCTTCTGAATGTTGCTCCAACTCAACTGCAGTCTCTATTCCAAAAATCTGATCACCTAGATCATCAATTTCCACTAGAACAAATTGCTTTCTTTTGATCTCATCCAATTCAGTTGTGGCAGAGAGAAGACACGATATGACATCTTCTTTAAACACCACATCCGTGCTCACAATCACCTTATTTCGTCCATCAATGTTATGTAGATTTTGACTACTCAATTAGATGACTCTTGACTAGGTTGCTTTTGGCTTCAGCAACCTAGTTATGTGTAGTCCAGTTTTTTATTTATTTTATTTCAGTAATATATATATGCATTTCCAACTAATTCAGCTTCAGATTAAATCTCTAATATTTTATATATATTTTTATTTTATACACATATATAATATACGTAATTATGATATATATTAATATATTATAATATTATATATATAAATAATAAAAGTTATATCTCGGGGTTGAATTTTTGAGTCGAGATATATTTTCTAAAAAATAAATAAATAAAATAATATATATATATATATCTACACTCTCGCTTATATTTTCTTTTACTTTATATGGTTTCAATCTTATACATATTCTCATATTAATATATATTATATATATCTATATAAGTCTAGAGATTACAAGTTAATCTCCAATCTTATGTTATTTTTTATCCGTTAGTTTTTGTTATATTTATTCTATTAGTATTTAGGCTATATTCAAAGATTTTATATATGTTTAAAATTCTAGTGGTGGTGGTGGTAGTAATAATAATAGTAATAAGTAAAATTAAGTCAATTTCAAAATTTTTACTTTAATTAAATGCAATATGATAAACCACATGTCATAAAATAAAACTTATAACCATATATTTACTACATTACTTAATTTATTATTTTGCTGTGGAAACATATATAGTGGCAAAAATTTAAGTAGGGATGATATAATAGTAATAATACTTGATGATCATGGTTTAGAACTAAAATAAAAAAAATTCTTTTAATTTTTTTAGAGTGGAAAGTAGTTAAAATTAAATCAATTTCAAAATTTTTACTTTAATTCAATTCAATATGATAAACCACATGTCATAAACCTATGACTATATTTTTGCTACATTACCTAATTTATTGTTTTATTGTGGGAACCTATATATAGGTAAAATTTTAAGTAGAGGGGACACAATAATAATAATAATTGATAATGATGATTTGACAAAATTAAAAATTCTTTTAATTCTTTTTGAAGTGGAAAGTGATTAAAAATTAATGCTTGAGGTAAATCATCTAGAATTTATCATTTGTTGTAATATTATTTCCCTTGGGTTTTTTGTAATAGGCAGGTGTGTACTTTTAGATTTTTTTTAAGAATAGATTTAGCGAATAGTGATTTTTTTGGAGAATGTATGACACTATATGTGAAGATGGGAAAAATAATTTTTCAAAAAATATATGGTAGAGAATAAATGTGTTTAAAGAATTCATTTTGAATATCATCCACGCTCTAAATGTTTTTTAGAGTTCTTGCACTATACTTATTGTACAAAGATACGAGTGTTTGATAATTTTAGAGTTACATAAATTTTGTATGCTCTTTGTTATGGTTTCTTAGTTTTCATATTCAACATGAAATTAAATTCATATTAGAAAATTCTTCATTAATTCTCATTTTTATTACTTAAAATTACTGATCCATGAATGACAATTTAGCTAGTTTGTGCCAAGTGAAAGAATTGCACGCAATAAAATTGTGATTATTTGGCTTTTTAAGTTATCGAGCATTTTTTAGGCTAATATTTATTCTATTATGTACAACGCACTGGTATACAACTAGTTATATTTAAATAATTAAGGAAAGAATTTATTTAGATAGTTCAAGAAGAGAAGAAAAACAAGGAAGAAGACCTTATGCGTAGTTCCATTCACACGCCAGGCGTCTGGTGGGGTACTGCACCAAACACACACTTGTCGTGATTTATAGGACGTCTGTCATGGTATCCCGCCATACGTCTAACATTTGATCAAAATTGCCTTATGCGCTTCATTAATAATTTCCGAATCATGATTGGTTGCTTCAGCTACAATGGTTGACATGCATTCATTCGTATCACAGACAGATTAGCTCAGGAGGAAAGGGACTTCCTAAATGAATTTCAAAGAGCAGTAAGGCATGTTCCACGTCCTCCCCCAAACAGACCTGTAGAGCATGTTCAACTTCCTCCGACATCAATTGTACCATAAGTGCAACTTTCCCCACGAAATCGGCCTCAATCCTAAATTGCTGTTTGATTAAAGTAATTTATAATTTTACAGTAACTTATGGTTTTAATTATGCATTTGTAGGTTATGTTAATTACCATTTATAATCACCCACTTTCTTTCGTAGGTGAGTAGGATTGTAAAAGGGAAAAAGAGAGAGAAGGGGGGAAAAGGAACATAAGGATCAAGGACTTCTATCTACACGCATTTATGGTTTGGAAAGCAGTTGTCTGTGATGATGTATAGATTTAATCAATAATAATTTTTTTTTTTGGGAAAATATTCTGTTTACAATGATAATCAATAATAACATTGATTAAATACATTTAATTTAACTAATAAAAAAATAAAATCTATATATTTTAGAATTGGATGGCCAAGATCTTCAAAAATTAAAGAGTCAAGAGGTGAGATACTCGTTTTATCAAGTGAAAAAGATTGGAAAACCAAAAAAGATAACGGCTCTAATATATATCTCTCTGTGTGTGTAAGAGTTAATTTCACATATCACCCCAATCTTTAGTGTTATTATCAGTTGGATCCTACCATTTTTTCTACCTGTTGGGTCCCTAATCTTTCATTAATTAGTACATATGCTCCTTTTTTACATTTTCGTCGATTTTTCTATTAACTCCTCGGTCGAATTACTATTATGACGTTTATCTTTTAAAATTAAAAACAAAAAAATTTAAAATATAAAAAATTAATATGATTTTCTTTAAAGAAAAAAAATACAAAAGGGGAAGGGTCAATCAGCACACGGAGGACTACCCGCCACATTCACGATGGCTCACGGGGGAGACTTTCGTCTGCTTGAAATGGCAAAAGATGGGGGGATTCTCCCTCCTTTTTGCTCCCATTCTCGGCAACTTGCAAGGGAGGGGAGAGTCATCCCTTTGCAACTACTGCCATTTCCGGAGGTAAAAAGAGGTGTTGCGGGTGGTGGGGTGGGGGGTGAATGCGCCCTATGTTGTTGCTAGAAATGGTTTTGAGCAACAACACGGGGCGATTCACCCCCCAACTTTTTCCTTTTTGTTTTTTTAACTTTTTTAATATTTTTTATATTTTAAAACATTTTGTTTTTAATTTAAAAAAGACAAGAAACATAACGGTTATTCAACTGAGAAGCTAACGAAAAAGTTGACATAAACTGTCAAAAAGGACTATCTGTACGAATTAATGAAATGTTGGAGACCCGTCGAGTTGGAAAAAAAAAAGTTAAGGACTTAGCTGATACTAACCCAAAGGTTGAGGGCGATATGTGAAATTAACACATGTGAAAAATAGTTGGGGGACCTACTTGATTCTAATCAGCATGATTTTTGATATTACTATCAAACATAACATATAGATCATTTACATGTATAATATCATAATAGACACTGTTACAAGTAACAATTTATAATTCTACACATAAACAACCTTGTTACACCCCAATAAAGAAACACCACTGCAGCTAGCTGCTTCCAAGTCAAAGCATGAAAAAGAAACAGTTTATAAGGAATCGCCCCAATCTCCCTGAATTCAAATATTCGGTGGTGTTTGCTCCTAGTCTTCCCACTGTAAAGCAAGCAGTACAAAAATCGGAAGTGAAATTATTGAATTAGATTCTTTGCACTGTATTTCAGAAGATTACACATATTTCATTGAATTTAGGTGTGTTTGGTGGGGCCGATACAGTGCCCCCTCCAGGTGTGTTTGGTGGGTTCGGTCCAGTGTCCCCTCCAGGTGTCTTTGGAGGCAGGGGAACATGCCTTGGACCTCGCTTAACAGGTACAACTTGTGTTTCCCCTGCAAAATGAGTGGACATTTGTAAGGTAATTTTAAAACTAGCATAGTAGAATTATACCACATATATGTACTGTTTATTTTCATTTATTTTATTTCTATTCCACGCTAACGAGGCCTAATCTCCGCCATTAAATTGACCGAAATTTTTTTTGTACCTTCAATGAATAATTAAAAGCCTAAAACTCAAGTTTATCTATACCTTATTCACTGTAGAAAGGGCTTCGAGATGGCATATAATTGAACTATAGAGCATAAATCAATCCGGTACCAGTGACGAAGAGAACAATCACTGTAAAGTTACTACGTGATCAAAATATTGGGAGTTAATAGGAAATTATTTGAAAAGCTCGTACCATCTGTGATACAGTCACTACTTAGAATGCCCTCTAAGCTCCTACCAAGTCTGATAAACTCATTACTTGGAATGCTGTCCTTAGATGACCCTTCTGGCAGTGAACGGTCCATCAAATCTACTTGCCTGCAATTAATTACAAAAAGAACTTCGCTGCTTCTTTATTTAATGAAATAATAATATATTTTTATTAAAAAAAATAGAAGAGTACACTAATTAGAAACTAGCTAGAGTTTGGAAAAAGAAAGAAGAAATAGAAACTCTTTTGACCGAACATTCTTAGAGTATAAGATGCCAATCGTTATTCCCATCTCTGAAGTGAAGTGGAATAGTAATAATAATAATAAACAAACGGAAGAGTTTCACCAATCAATCAATTTGACAAATAGAAACCTCCTTTAGATTACTCTTAATGACCGCAATTCTCCCAACCTAATCACACCCAATTAGCACCATAGACCGAATGAAAAACTCACCTAATTTATTTGATGCCTTTTGCACTGAGATTGGAGAAATCACTGAATTATTATTATTTATAGGGGAAAAACTTGACGATAGGTCCTATGATCTTTGCTAAATGTAAAAATTAGTACATAAACCCATGAAATCATTAGAGTCATGCTACACGAATACAAAGTTTTACATGAAATTTGACAAATGTAGCCATGCAAAATTCTAATTTTTCTACACGTGGAATTATACCCGTTAGGTGATTGAGGTAATAAACTCAAAGTATTTGTAAAAGAATCAATCTTTCAATAGTAAATGATTGTCGGATGAATTTGAGCTCTTTATTATATTTTTAATCAATAATAATTGCATTTGCATTTACTCACTATGAATATATGTCATACTACCTCCATCTCAAAAAGATAATCCTATTTCTTTTTTTATATAGATTAAGAAGAATTCATTTAATAGTAGAGGAAAAATAAATTTTAACATCATTTGCTAATTATACCATTTATTTATTAATTATTCCATTTTAATAATTTTATTTTTTTTAATAACTATGCATATATTAAATATGGGCATATAAGGGAACTAATATTTCAACTATTTTTTTTAAAAAAAAAACTGGATGGTATTTTGAGACAGACGAAAAAGGTAAAATAAACCATCTTTTTGAGAGGGAGGTAGTAAATCTTAAATAGTCATCACTATTGGTTTTATCAATGAAGATAATGGTCCACGGAAATTGTATTATTTCCTATCCGAAATTAAAGCCATGAGAGTGAAGAATCAGGTTCCTCACATATGGCGGGAGGCAAATGGTGTAGCTGACTGGTTAGCAAATTTTGGTCATCCTTGCACAGGTTTCCAAATGATTTGGTCGAATTGCATAAATACAGAAAAGTGTGAGATGCCATATGTAGGAATTTTTACTAAGTCGATTTTGCAACAGATTCTTTCATGCCTTCATATGTTTATCACTTTTATTGAATTTTTCATCATAGGTTATTTGTAAGGGAGTAGTACTTTTTGTCTAAATTCCCTTCAAGCTCACTGTATCCTTTCTTAGAGAGGTTTTAGTTCATGCGCCCCAGTTTAGTACATATTTTCATATTAATAAAATGGAAGGGGTCCAACCCTTCAAGGGTCTCATTGAATTTATCATGAAATCATTAGAGTCATGCTACACGAACACAAAGTTTTACATGAAATTTGACAAATGTAGCCTTGCAAAATTCTATTTAGTTTTACTACACATGAAATTATACCCGTTAGGCGATTGAGGTAATAAACTCGAAGTTTTCGTAAAAGAATCAATCATTCAATAATAAATGGTTGTCGGATGAATTTGAGCTCTTTAGTATATTTTTAATCAATAATAATTGCATTTGCATTTCTCATTATGAATACATGTTATACTACCTCCGTCTCAGAAAGATAATCTTATTATTTTTTTTACATAGAGTAAGAAAAATTCATTTAATAGTATTGGAAAAGAATAATAGTATTTATCTAAACTGGAGACCGATTTCCAATTTAGTTGGTAGCAACCCATTGGGGGATGTGTGGAGATGCATTAGTACATAGTGTGTTAATTTATTCAAGGGCCATAAAGAAATGACAACTAGACCAATAGTATTATTCTATTAGAAAAGTAAATTTTAACATTATTTCTCTATTATACGATTTTATTTATTAATTCTTCCACTTTAATAATTCTATTTTTTTGATAATAACTATGCTTCTATAAAATATGGGCATTAAAAGAACTAATATTTCAATTATTTTTTAAAAAAGAAACTGGACAATATTTTGGGACAAACAAAAAAGGCAGACTTGACTATCTTTTTGAAACGGAAGTACGTAGCAAATCTTAAATAGTCATGGCTCTTGTTTTTATCAATGAAGATAATTGTCCATGGAAATTGTATTATTTCCCATCTGAAATTAAAGACATGAGATTGAAGTATCAGGTTCGTCAAATATGGCGGAAGGCAAATGATGTAGCTGACTGGTTGGCAAATTTTAGTCATTCTTCCACAGGTTTACAAATGATTGGTTCGAATTGCGTAAAGAGGTTCAAGGGAGGATAAACACAGAAAAGTGTAAGATGCCATACAAATCTGGCTATTTTTTTATAGATAGAGTCATAGAGATAAGGCTCCTTTTTGGAGCTTTATCTCCCATGCGGCTACTATTAGGACTAAGGAAGGGTCACACTAGTGGCAAAAATCAGATTCACTATTCCCTCCATTTTTTTTTTACTGCAGAAAAAGGTCCCCCCTAACAATCGGATTCAGACCCCAACCAGCAAGCCTCTCTACCTTCGACTCTAGAACAGGGGCGGATCTAGGAATTTTTATCAGTGCGGTCGGAATTTTCTTAATTCGTCCCTAGCTCTACAAATACAAATGTCAGAATAGTTATGGTAGTATCAGCGCTTGATGTTTGTCCAAAACTGGAGTTTTGCTAAGAATAATGCTATGTAGCACCAGTGGTGCTTTGCACTAGTCTAGGTGGCATCCAATGTGTCATTAAATGATAAGTGGAATTAAATCAATAAATAAATGATCCACTTAATTCAACTTATCATTTAATGACACCTTGATATGGTGTCAAGCACCAGTGGTGCTAAATAGCATTACTCTTTTGCTAAAGCCAGAGGCTTTTCAAGAGACATGTATTAATTTGCTTTTTTCAATTAGGTATTTGAGGTCCACTTCATGTTGTTGGATTATTGTTAAGTTCGTCCTTTACAATGGACTACAAAATTTTGATTTTCACCAATGGATTCACCAACGTATCAACAACTTCATATAATAAACAATTAAGAACCAGATCATCCATCCCTATTCCAAGTTTGAATGATTCAAAATTTATAACTCAATCTAGTTAGGAATGAAAAGAATCCTATTCAACTTTCTAGTTGATCAAAAAGATTACGACTTATAATTTCCCAAGTCAAGCCTAATGCAGAATCCTTAAACATCAGCTCTATATCATATAGGATTTTCTTCACATATATCAGTTCCCATTGTGTTGAATTCCACATCCACATATGGGCAAGGAAGAAGCCAGAGTCTGATAATTTGACGTCTACTTCGGATCGAACACATTTCCTCAAAGAATGCATATCTTATTTCAAACAAAAATGGGAGATTCACTTACATAGTAAAGAAATCAGATGGGAAATTGGAACTTTGAAATTGGAAGTTAAAAATGCTTTACATTCAAAGTTAGTTACCGTCACTCGAGTTGCCAGAAAAAAATTTGGAAGTCCGAGCTTGAGTAATGGCGTGTTGAAGTTGGTGAATGTTGAAAGTGATTATGATGAAGGAAAGTTTTTAGTTGGGCCAGGTCATGTTTACTGCATCTTGTGTTTGGGCCAAATATTATTTGATTAACCAGATTATTAGTTTTGGGCCAAAATTTCAGCATGATCAGGCCCAATTTCTATTGGACCAGGAGGAAGTCCAGTGCGGTCCACCAACCGCACTGGTCTTGAAGAGCCTCCGTCCCTGACCAGAACCACTAGCCACCCTCTACCCCAGAAATCAGAGGTTCGCCGGACTTCAATATAGTAATGAAAAGGATTGTAAAACTAAATCTCTATCAAAACTTCAATATAATACTGAGGAAATTTGACCTTCTGAGAATGAAAAATACTTTTTGTCCAAATTGGACTAATTTTGATCTAGCACCAACGGTGTGGTGTCAATATGACACCAGAATGATTTCTTTCACATGGTGTATTTTTCATTATGGCGCCACTAGAAAGTTTTTCTAAATTAGACGTTGGTCTCTACACTAACTAGAATTTTTTTAATTAAAAATAGAAAAACTATATATTTCCATTCTTTTATGAACATCAATATCTTCTAACATAAAATGTCAATTAAACTAAAACATGATTTTCGGACTAGTCTAACTAGATATATAATATTGTTTTAGAAGAGATGGGACCAAAAGCATCAAATTAAAAATGCTCAGAAGGATAGCAAAGCTGTATATGGAATTGATGCAACGATGCATTTACCAATCATCCCACCATTTCAGAACCGATGATAATTACATGGAAGAACACTATAATACAAAATGAACGAGGAAGAACAGCCGTTGTCAGCAGAACAAAATATACGGTAATTCCCCACCAAATAACGCACAACCATGCACGCAACGAACACAAAGTAATGTGTGTGTATATATATATATATATATATAAGGAAATTAGTATGCAGTACAGTTGTTCCACAATCGTCTCACAAAAATGGCTATATGTAAGGATATTTGGGTCTTTTTGCTTTTGGTTAGTGTACGTTCTGCACACAACAATGTTTAATTAAAAATATATACAAAAATCCTTGATAAAATCCTTGATATAATTCATTCTTGATTGGTGCTTTACAACTCTACTAGTTATTAGTTTTCTTTTCATTTTATGGTCAATTTTGTTAGCGAAATTAATTAATACTTTAGTTTAGATTTTTTTTTCTTTATTCATCAACGAGGCCTTCATATATGAGTTTTAATTAGTATCAAATTATTGTAAAAGAATTAGATACTTGATTATATAATACCTAACATTTCCCTAGCGCAACCTTCTCTATCAAGTGATTCAATTGATTTATTGATGAGACCATGAAATTTTTACTTTTTTTTTTGTTTGCGGGGGTGGAGGGATGAGGGGCCTCTCTTTTGCCAGTGGAAAGACAAAATTGGGGCATTTCTCAAACCCCGTTCTAAATTTGGTTGGGGCGGGTAGTTAGGTAGGTATAGAGTTATGAATAAATTGTCTTATTTTTCATTTTTAAAACAACCCCGTTTATTTTGTTGTCTTTCTCTCTGTTTTGGACCACCACCATGCACTACTAAAAAATTGCCTTTCAGCGATGGAATTTTTCGTCGCTAAAGCCTCAAATTCCATTGCTAAAAGTCAACACCGACGAAAAAATGGCTGCTTGAAACGCCGACGGAATTTTTGTATCCTTCGGAAATTTCCGACGGCCAGGTGTTTTTACGGCCTTATTGCGTCGGAAATTTCCGACGGTAACGGCCGTTGGAAATTTCTGACGGCAGAAATCCATCAAAAATTTCCGGCGGAAAGACTGTTCCGTCTGAAATTTCTGACGGATTCTAAAAATCTATTTAAAAATAGAGGAAATTAAAGAATATATTCCATTGTTCTTATTCATATCATTTTTACACCCCTTCCATAAAATAATTACAATTATACACCTTTGCATTGTTTTTATACCATTCATTAAATTATTTTAATAAATCATTATAATTAATTTTAATATTAATTAATTTATTTTATACACTAGATTATATATATTTATATATATAAACATCTATATATATATATATTCATATATGTAAAACCCTAATGACGTCAAACATCACAGCCACACAACCCGCAGCGCGCCGCCGCCCTACCACCGCGACCGCGCCCCAGCAGCACCACCTTCATAACTCACCATGACCAACACCACAACTCTCCAACTACATAAAACACAGCGCCCCACCACAACTTGCCGCCGCCGTGCGCACCACCGACAGCCGCTCCCTACCACCCCGCCAATGCCGCGTCTGTTGGCGGGAGTCGCTGCTATTTCGTAGCCTGCGAACAGCAGCAGTGTGACTGCTGTATATCGTAGCTGTCACTGCTATTTGATGTCATTCTGGTGGCTCAACCCACCGCTACCACCGCACCATAGGCCACGCACCCCACTACCACCGCACTGTTTCCTCGACCGTTGGCTATAGTTCTTTTTTTTTTGTCTTTTCTACTTCTTCTAAAATTATTTTTTCCCCTTTTTGGGGAGAGAATGGACGATACAGAATGGGGAGTACTCTGCTATATGCTTCTCCTTCCATTCCTTCCAAAATTAAGCGTTCATCTTCGTCAATTCCCTACTACTTTGTATTTCTACTACCAAATTGGAAGAGTGCTCTGCTTTGTATGTTTCCCACTTTGTTTTGAATCTATGACCACTTTATCTTTTAGAATGCCTAGTTAATTGCGTGGATGAAATTTTTTTGTTATTTTTAGTAGATTACAGTCAGGCCGGCCAATAGATTTCGGGGCCCTATACGAAATATAAATTGGGGCCCCTTTTAAAGAAATTTAGAATAAATACAATTTAAATTGGTCTTTAAAAAAGTAAAATCGAACTTGTGGGTAAAAGAATTTGAACCTCTAACCTATAACAAATAACTAAAGATGGAAACTTAAATGTATAAGTTTACCACTAGGCTAAAGAACAATTTATGCCAAAATTTTATACACATTATTTTTATTGTCCTTTTTTGACATATATTTCAAAAAACTCAACTGTAAGCTTTTCGATACTTTCTAACTAGGGACCCTAATCGACCGTGTTGGTCGATTAGCATCAAGGCCGGTCCTGATTACAGTCATGCTTTTTGGACGGAAAATTCATAGTTCATTTTGTTCCCAATTTCCCTTCAATAATCCCCTTCTCAGTAGAAACGTTTCGTTTGATTTTTCTTTTTCTTTTTTTTTTTTGTTTCTTTTTTCTATGGTTGTTACTATGTATTTTATATCGTTACTGTGCATTTTTTTTGTGGTAACAATATTTTTATAATGATTGTTACTATGATTTTTTTGGTAACAATGTTTTTACAATGATTGTTAATATGATTTTATCATATATTACTATTTATCGGGGCTGTTACCATCTTTTAGTTGATTTTTTTTGTTTGTTTTCCTATGTTACCACTCTTGTTTTGTTATTTTCCCATGTTGTATCATTTTTGTTACCATTTTTCAGGTTTATTACCATGTTGTGGTTATGAATTTTTTTTGGAAACGATGGTAATATTACACTTCGATAGTCAGCATGTTTTTCACAAGGGAAAAGTATTGTTAAAATTAAATTTTCCCTTGATTTTTGTAACATTGTTCTTTAAATGTTATTATTTTCTATTTTCTATAACTGAGTCGGGGTTGCCGGTGGTGGTTGAAAGTGGTGGCGGCAATGACGAGAAGGGTGATGACAAATTATAATAATAATTATTAATAAATTAGTAATTATTATAAAGTTAAAATTAATAAAGAATTGAATTTTAATTAAAATTGGGTTGGGGTAGTTTTGAAATAGAAAAATGGTATTTTTGTAATTACATTCAATCTAGGAGTATTTTTGAAAATACTATTAAAAATAGTGATTTTTATGTAAAGATCCCTTAAAAATATTTAACTAGCCCACTACCCCACCCGACCCATCTTGCCAGCCCACTTATCTAGTCAGCCACTGACCTGACTCATCGACCCACAATGAATTAATTCTTGAAATTGCAAGGTTGGAGTTTCGAACCCATGACTTGGTGGTTGGGGAGTGAAGTCCCAGCCGCCAGGCTAGCTCGCGTGCTTATTAATATATCGGCTCAAATTATATATAAACTATGTTCAAGGAATTTTACCAATTTAAAAATAATGTATTTTCTTCCTAACATTGAACTTTTATTTAATTTAATTTTTATTTATATTTAAATATATGTTATACTCTAAATTTTATTTGTCAGTGTCAATTAATTTAATTTTTTACATTAGTTTTCTATATTGTAATATTCATTGTTTTTATAAAAAACTAAAAAATTTAAAAACGCTCTATACCAAATTTTATTCGATTATTAAAATTGCGATTTATGTGATTTTTTTAAAATACCAATAATTAGTAAAAAAATTTATTTACAACTATTGTTTTAAACCTTAACCACCAAATAACAGAATAAAATCTTCATCAATTACTAAAGTATTTGTTTTATATTATATTTTACTGGATAAACCACATATTACCATTAAAAATTTTTTTCATATTATATTTTTTTACAAATAGATTGTTGAACATTATTTGAGTGCATGTAATCGGCCTATATAAAGACCATAAATACAACTGTTATTATGCACTTTTAATTAAAGAGTCAAAATATAAATCATTTTCTATTCCATATCTAATTGATTGTTAGTAACACTTCTAATGGTTTATAATACTTTCATTTTTGTATATTTGTTGTTTGATATATCTAGCTAATATATTTTTTTACTGTAACATTGTGCACATCAAAATTTTTGTTTGATAAAAGGGGGCATGAAAGAGGATAGAGATATTAAAAAATAGCAAAATATATTGATACTACACTTTTTTATAAATACACAATATTTTATTTACATAAATGGTACATAAACTTTATTTGTTTTTCATTTACATTCTTGCACGATTTATCACATCATTTTTAGTAACATTTTTAACAAAAAATATTTCTTGCCTCAAATAACGATTTTCATACGATTCTTTAGCATGCGACTTTTGAATGATGAAAAGACTAATTAGTTTGCACCAAATTGTTTGTCTTTTTTTTTACTTATTTAAATTATTTAGTGACTTTTTGAACAGAATTTTTACGGAAAAAACCTTGGTTGTATATGAAATATTCAAGTTAATAGACAGTTAAGAACAAAAATATGATGAAAAAAGTTAAGAGCGTGAATACAATAATTAGAAAAAAGTAAAAATCGATGATGCAGTTAGAAATATGGTATGATTATAAAAAATAATAGTCTCCAATATAACCACCCGAAAAAATATCTTCAAAAAATATATAAATTATATTCTAGTAGTTTTGTCAATCTAAAAATAATGAACTTTTCCCTTAAACATATCTAGTATTTAATATAACTTTTATTATATATTTAAATATATGTTAAAATATAAATTTTATTTGTTTGTGTCAATTAATGTAATGTTTTTTACACTAGTTTTCTATACTGTAATATTCATTGTTTTAATTAAAACGAAAAAAATTTAAAAAGGCTGTCTACTAAATTTTTTGATTCTATTAATAAAAAAATTATTTTAGATATTATATTTTTTTTGTAAATGAATTGTCAAACATTACTTGTCTGTATTTAATGTTTACAGCTATTCGATGTCAATGATGTCCTTTGTGAGATTGTTCGTGTCCGTTGTTGGTTTTCTTTCTTCGTTTTTTTTTTTTGTTTTTTTAACTTCGTCGTACTTGTATATTTTTTTCTTAACTTTAGTTGCAATTTTAATTATGAAGTCAAAATATAAATCATTTTCTACTTTTGTATTTAAAAGTTATTGACGATTAGTACTTTTTTTAATTATTCAGAACATTTTTAATTTTAGAATAAATATTATTTTCTATTATATCAGTTAACATATCTAGTATATTTTGACAAAAACATTATGTATATTAAAATATTTTCTTGATAAAAGGGGCATATGCAATAGTGGAGGGATAATTAAACAAATATCTTCAATTTCTTTAAAAAAACATTAATTAACATTTACAAAGTATAATTAAAAGCATAAATTTGGTCACAAAATCCGCGGAAATTTCCGACGGCATACTTTGCCATCGGTAATTTCCGACGGCAACCTGCTGCTGTGGGAAATCTCCAACGGCAATGCATCAAAAATTTCTGACGGAACAATGCTCTCCATCGGAAATTTCTGATGGAATAGTACTTTCAGTATGAAGTTTCTGATGGCTTTCTGTCCGTCTCAAAGTTCAGACGGTTCCGTCCAAAGTTTGCGACGGATATGCATCCATTGCAAAATTTCCATCGTTGATGGGATACCTTTTAGTAATGAAGGATTTTGAGCATTGGAGATGCACTAAAAGCCTAGATCTGAAAAGCATAAGTCGGTGGAAGAACTAAATCTAATGTTTGAAACCAAAGGGAAGAATAATAATTCAGATGAAATGGAAGCTGAGAAGAGGGGATCATATGAAATTTATGGTTACGAAATTTAATCGGCTAATTGGAGCAATCTAACCCCAATCTTTTATTTTATTGTGCAATCTAACCCTATCCTTTCAAACTTGGCGATTCTAACTTCAAATATAATCTCTTTGGCGTAATATAATATTTTCAACTTAAAAATACAGTAATACCCACAAACTCTAATTAAATTAAAATTAATATGCAATAAATAAAGTAAAATAAATAAATTATATTTATGAATCTTAAATTTAATTATTTCTTATTGAAATATTATTGAGTTCCTTGTAGTAATGGCTAAAATACTTGATTCACCTACTTGGAAGGTGGGATAGAACAAGATTCCCCACATTGATCCACCCGCAGCCATATGTTTAATTAAAACTAATAAAAATGTAATATAAATGATGAAAAAATTAAAAAAAAAACAAATGAATTGATAAACACATTGAAAAGTTGATCATCATTACCCGACTGACATATCAATTATGTCAGCCCCCTTTACCATCCCTAAATTCCCAAATTAATTTTTTTAATACAATCAAATTAGGTTTTTTTTTTATTTTTTATCTATTTTCATTTACTAATTTTTAGTCAAATTAGAATTTAAGGGCATTATAGGTTTTTTTAAGTTTAAAAGATTATATCGCGCCAAAAAAGTGATATTTAGGATTAGAATCACAAATTTCAGATGTTAGGGTTAGATAGTATAATAAGATAAAAGAATAGGGTTATATAGCGCAAATTAACCAAATTTAATCAAACACCTTTAAAACCAATCATATTAATCTATTTGACGTTTTAATAGTGAAAAATAAGTTGCACATTAAGTTCTTCTTCCCCTTTTTTAAAAAAAGCTTTTTGATTAAAAAGTGATTTTTATTTGAAACGTGTGGTGAAAATAAAAGAAAAGTTATTGGGGAAATGTGAAAAATTATAATTGTTGTTGTTGGCGGTAGTGGTTTTAGTAATTATACCCGCTAGAAAAACCGTATCAAATCACTCGATTTCAAATTCAGGTTGGTTTGATTTATTATTGCCCAACCCTAGTTTTGCAAGAGAAGTTTTAATAAATTTGGTTTTTTTTTTTGTGTAAAAAGTCAAAAATTGCGGCTTGACTTTTATTTTTTTGACTTTAAAAAAAGTGAAATCAACCAAATGATATCAAGTGACATATTATAAATAGAATTTTTTATAGATTGAATGACATCTCAACTTGTTTTTGTTGTCGACTTGTGGTCTTGTGGCTCTTAGAGCATCTCCAATGGTCAAAGTCTAGGGTCTACAGTTTGTGAAGAAAAAGGAAGACACAATTTTTTATGAGTCCATAAGTTTCCTATTTTTCCTCCAATTTTCCATTTTTTTAAATCTCTTTTCTCTCATTTATACAATTTTTTCCTCATTTTTCTTTTTTGTATCACGTGTAAGGTCTAAAAACACACCTTTTATCTTCACATCCTCCACTATTATTTCAATATTATTTTTGAATTTCTCTCTTCTTTTCACTTTTCTCTATATTTTTTTCCTACACATCTTTCTACCCACATTCAATTAAAATAATCATTTTTTCTTTCTGTCTCTCTACTGTACCATTTGGAGGCTAGAACCTTGACTAGCCATGGGAGATGCTCTAAAAGGTTAGTATTATGGAAGAAAAGCAGAAATGGGTGGAAGATCTGAAACTAATTAATGTTTGATACCAAAGGGAAGAATAATAACTCAGATGAAATTGAAGTTGAGAAGAAGGAGGATCATGATATTCATCCTCCGACATCATGAGCATTAGTAATAATGGTGCAGGTAAACACCTATTGATCCTTGTAAATGGAAAATCCTATTAGTCACCATAATCAAATATCTTGGCCGCTTCCTTGTTGTTTGCAGAAGTTGAACAACACACTCCAACTGGACCAGACGAACGTGAAGAGGATGTCCAGATTGTGCTGCGGCTTGTGAGGTTTCATGTTCCGATGAGTTCTCTCGTAATATGTTGTGCTAATTGCAGTTTTAATGCTACAATATGCTGCAAAGTTGCTTTGCTATGGGACGAAGTAAAAAACGAGGTACCCCCCCCCCTCACCCCAAATCTAATTCATCAGGTATCTAGTGTTAAGGATCGATCATACTCAACTGATATTTGTATGCAGATTTTGCAAACAATTTCGCTTCCAATTTGAGCAATCTCCAAATGAATTAGAGGAACTTATGGGGATAGCAATATATTGTACTAATTGCAACTCTAAAGTTACCAGAGTGGTCTTTAGGACCATAAGAACCCATTTTTATGGAGAAGGAATTCCATCAGACAAAAAGGAGGAGGAAGCAACTATGATACAGCTGGAATACAAGGAATTATGAGGAAGATAATGGCATACAAAATAGAATGTCCTCATAGCACTTCTCCAAATATCCGAGTTGCTTTGCAAAGGAAAAAAAGGCAAAATGGAAATTCCATTATGCTTTTCCTGATATATATTGATGGAAAATGCTATAATTAAATCCACTCTATTTTGTATTCATCCCACATTTAGAATCACAATAATTTTACGATAATTTATTTCTAATTTATCGCTATATGTAAACAATTCAATAGGTGGAGATGGAGTGGATACAAAATTGAGTGGAATGGAATTCGACACAGTAATATATTGAGGTGATTGTAAATCAAATGTTACCAAAGTTGTTCTTACAAGGAAAAAACGCAACTCACCAGGTGTGATATGATTCTAACCTGTTCTTATTAAGAAATGTTTGACAAATATTAGACTTGGAGTACACGACGCTCTTCCGATCTATTCTCCGTTGAAAGAAAAAAGGGAAACATATATAATTTTCAGGTGCTTTTGAGTTAATGTGTTTTCTCTTTTAATTAGTTCCAGTTTGGGAGCACATAGCACACTATGACAGCACACTGGTGGTGGAATTTTGTATTTTTCTAACCCTAAACTTTTTCTCCCATAATATTTTGATCAATGATTACTTCTCTTCATCACTGGATGCTAGTTTGATTCATACCCCTCCTCAAAATCTGTTGAGTAACACGACACATCTCTAATTGTTTACCCGTTGGCAGTTTTGCTATTAAAAAAATATATATAACCTCAAACAACTCAAATGTTTTAATTGATAATTTCACCCCACTTTGTTAATATACAACCATTATACTAAAAGGGAAGTTTATCATTTGAGTAAATGCTTTGCATGGATTATAAGCAATCAAGGCAACTAATAATAATAATAATAAAAATAAACAAATAAAATAAAAAAGATTCAGTTTTTGGCACCAACATTGGTACATTCCTTCCCTTTTTTTTTCTTTTTCCTTTTTCTTTTGGGGGGAATAGTTTATAAATTATAATTGCTCCCGGTTAGACTATATCCAAGAGACTCGTTGTTTATAAAGTGTAGTTTAGTATTTTAGAGAATATCATTAATTTTAAAGTATGAAATTTTTCATGTGCTCCAACAAACTCTCTATTTTAACTTTTTCTTTTGTTAAATTCTATGAACATTTATCATTTCTTATTATTTTTTCTTTGATTAATTTTCTTTGAAGTGTGAATGACCAATCAATTCAAATGTATTTTGACAAGGAATAGAGGAAATTGCAAATATTAATGAATAGAGAGTGAATTTGACTTTGTAAATTTGGAGAGCCAAACCTGCTCTATATTTTATAAAGTTAAAATAAAGAGTCTCTAGGAAACTATTTTTATACATTGGCAGCTCTCTAAATTAAAGAGTATTTAATTTTTTATTTACAGAGTTTATTAGAGATGCTCTTTGAGACATAATTGTTGACTTTTTGATAGAATTTGGCTAATAAAATGATGTCAATTAAGTGAACATTTAAAGTATAATAGGATAAGCTTGCGCCAAAAAAAAATTGCTTGAAAATTTGAAGAATTAAAATTCGATGATAATTGAAAGAATGAAATCATAAATTTTTGAGAGAAGTTATTTAATTGAACGCTTAATTGATTCCAATGTATACAAGTAGAGGATAATATAAGAAGCAAAAGAATTTGGATAATTCAAGAAAATCGCATGGCACAACACAATAAAGGAAAACTGCATGCATAGTGGATGGTCTAATTAAGGTGGGGTATATATAATATATTGCTGAGAAAGTAAGACCTCCCTGAATGAGTGCCCGTCCTGGTTTGATTACACAAAAAATTGTTCTAACACAATCTGTTAATATGATAGTAATACTAGTGGATGAGATGTCAGAATGGAAAGGAGATATGTATTGATTTTCTATTTAATAGATTATGTGCCGGGTACACAAAGGAACTTGTGGATGCTGTTAGAAATTGGGTCTCGCTTATGTGGTGCTATATGCATAAAAATGTTCATCATAATCTTTCTGAAACTGCTATTAAAAAAGACGAGAAAAACTCATTTCTTGATTATGAATTGATGTCATGAACTCATGATTGCTTCAATTACGAATTTTTGTGTCCAACCATATTGCAGTAAGCAACGATGAACCACCTCCCAAGGAGATGGCTTTGATAAATGAATTGAAAAGAAGGGTGAGGCGTTTTCCACTTCCTCCACCAACTAGACAGCAGAGCTTGCTCAACCTACTCCACCAGACCAGATTCCTCCATCAACCGGACCTACACTGTGTTAGAGTATATTATTTTTTTTTATTTTTTATTTTTTGAACAAACCCTAGTTGTTATGCAGAAGCAATTCAATGTGCAAAGAAAGAATACAGGCCCTCTTATATACAGGGACTAACTTACACTAACTAATAACATGAAATACTAAACTACAAAACATGATATAAAACTATACTATAAGTATAATATACTCTAACATCCTTTCATTCTCCTTCTCCTTTGATTTCCTCTCTTTGATATCTTCTCTTTGATGTGTATTAATGAAAGACATTGTTGCTATTGAGTTGTTAACATGGTATCAGAGCATTGGATCGAACTGGAATTGAAAAAAAATTGCAAAGAAAATGTTACGAACTCTCTAGAGCCGAACTGAAACCATTCAATTCGAGTACCTTCCACTACTCCGTTCGGCGATCAGAGACTACCATCAGGTTCGGACCACCGTGGGCTTGCCGCCGGTAAAGCGCTTGTGACATCACACACCGGCGAATGAGGCGCGTGGCCGCGTGTAGCAACGGACTGCCGGGACTTTGGACGGCGTGTGCACGCGGGTGGGAACTTTTCCGGCGATTCTGTTTACACCGACGTGATCGGAATTTTGTTTTCTACATTGTGGTAGTGGTGGTGAAAATTGATCATATCGTTTGCTAATCTACTACAGTTTGGTTAGTGTATTTTCTTCCTTCCTTTTATTATGGCTTCTAATGATTCACTCCAAGTTATCAGTGTGCGGTTGAATGGTAAAAATTACTCTTATTGGAGTCATGTCATGAAACATTTTCTTAAAGGGAGGAAGTTGTGGGGCTATGTTTATGGAACAGTTAGTAAACCGGCTAGCACTGGTAATGATTATGCAACACAATTAGATAACTGGGATTCCAATAATTCGAAAATTGTTGCTTGGATAAACAATTCTGTTGAGCATAATATTGGTACACAATTGGCAAAATATGATATTGCAAAAGAAGTTTGGGATTATTTGGAAAAGTTGTATACTAAGTCCAATTTTGCAAAACGTTATCAGTTAGAGATTGACATTCGAGCATTGCAACAGAAGAATACGAGTATTTTAGAGTTTTATAATGCAATGACTACTATTTGGGATGAGTTAGCTCTAACGGAATATGCTGGACTGAGAGCTTTTGATGAATATATTACTTTTCGAGATGAACAACGCTTAGTGCAGTTTTTATGGCACTGTGTAGTGATTTTGAGGGAATTAGGGGTTCTATTTTGCATCGTAACCCCCTCCCTTCTGTTGATTCAGTTGTGAGTGAACTTGTAGCTGAGGAAACTCGGTTGAAATCACTTAGTGGAGAGGTTACTATTCTGAACTCTAGTACTTCTGTCTTGGCTGTACCACACATACAAAATCAGAGTCAAGGACATGCAAAGATTTCAAAGGATGTGTGCGGTTTTTGCAAACAAAAGGGACATTGGAAGGCCCAGTGTCTTAAGTTGAAAAAGCAAGCCTCTCAACAGAATTATCAGCAGCCATGTCATATGTCTTATGGTCCCAATGTGAATACAGCGGCTGCTTTACTTGTCGGTTCTTCCATACTTGGTGCATCTCCTTCATCTGATCTCAAGATGGCTGATCTTAATGAGCAGTTTCAAAAGTTCTTCGCCACTCAACCACATGCTATGTCTACTTCCAACCAAACATGTGTGTCCTCTCAAAATTTACCAGGTAATATTTCCCCATGGATATTTGACTCAGGTGCTTCTCGACATATGTCTCTAATTCTAAATTGTTTACTTCTATGTCTCCTCACCATAATTCTAAATCTATTATAATGGCTGATGGCACCCCACTACCTTTAGCAGGCATTGGGTCTGTACAAACATCAAATTTATCTCTGTCAGATGTTTTATGCGTTCCTAATCTCACTCTAAATCTGGTCTCTGTTGGTCAATTGTGTGATTCTGGATACCTGGTTCATTTTTCTCCAACTGTTTGTAATGTGAAGGATCCACAGTCTCATAAGCTGATTGGGATAGGTCATAGGCAAAGAGGAGGACTTTATGTCTTGGATAATCTGAGATCGGCGCATGTTGATGCCTCTGATGTTGAGTTGTCTTCTTTTCATTTAAATTCTTCTTCTAGGTTTTATTTATGGCATTCTCGACTTGGACATGTGCCTGCTAGTCTTTTGAAATTTTTAGTTTCCAAATGTCATTTAGGAGATATGCAAACACATGACATTTCTGATTGTAGTGGTTGCAAACTTGCTAAATTTTCTGCTTTGCCTTTTACTCATAGTGTTTCTTATTCTGTTGCACCCTTTGATCTTGTTCATTCCGATGTGTGGGGTCCTGCTCCTATTTCCACTAAAAGAGGGTCCAGATATTATGTTTCATTTATTGATGATTGTACTCGTTATTATTGGGTTTATCTGATGAAGAGGCGTTCTGATTTTCTGTCTATTTATCGTTCTTTTAGAGCACTTATTAAAAACAAACATAATACTGTAATTAAGTGTTTTAGATGTGAGTTGGGTGGGGAATACACATCTACTGAATTTTCTGAGCTACTTGCTAGATCGGAAGAGCGTCGCTATTCACCAATCTTCTTGTGCAGACACTCCGCAACAAAATGATGTTGCTGAAGGCAAACACAGACACATAATTGAAACAACCCGCTCTCTTCTTTTATCTGCTAAATTCCCTGATGAATTTTGGGGGGAAGCTGTTCTTAATGCTGTCTATTTGATTAACAGACTACTAACCTCTCATACTTCTGGTCGGTCACCATTTGACACTTTATTTAGCTCTCTTCCTGATTATTCATTCTTGAAAGTCTTTGGGTGTACTTGTTTTGTTCTTCTTCCAACAGTTGAGTGTAGTAAATTGACATCACCTTTTGCTATATGTGTTTTCTTAGGATATGGATAGGGTAGGAAAGGTTACCGTTGTTTTGATCCTGTCAGTCAAAAGTTATATGTTTCTCGACATGTTGTGTTTCTTGAGCATATTCCTTTCTTTCTATTATTGATAGCACTTCTACAGTAACCAAATCCGATCTTGTTCATCTTGACCCTTTCTCTAGTGATAGTTCTTCTTTCCCTACACCCATCAATGTTGAATCTTCATCCACTACAGGTACACATGCGCTGTCTCCTGATGTCCTTCCTCCTCCTGCGGTCTCTCAAGTACCATCTGAGACTGAGGATCCATCACCATCCTCTGTTCCTTTTCCACCATCTCCTCGATACCCTCAACGCATACGTAAGTCCACTCAACTCCCTGATTTTGACTATTCTTGCTATTCAGAGTCTTTTGTTGTTTCTTATCATCTATTCATCACCTTTTTGAACCTTCTTCATATGAAGAAGCCACTCTAGACCCTCTTTGACAACATGCTATGAATGATGAATTATCTATTCTCTACAAGATAGAAACTTGGGATTTGGTGCCTTTGCCTTTAGGTAAAAATGTTATTGGTTCTCGTTGGATCTATAAGATTAAAACCAAGTCTGATGGTTCTATTGAACGGTTTAAGGATCGATTGGTTGCTAGGGGTTTTACGCAATAGTATGGTCTTGATTATAAGGAGACCTTTGCCCATGTTGCAAAGATGACCACTATTCGCACTCTTATTGATGTTGCCTTTGTTCATCAATGGAGTTTGTGTCAAATGGATGTTAAGAATGCCTTTCTGAATGGCACTCTTCAAGAAGAAGTTTATATGACTCCTCCCTCTGGTATGTCCCATCCTTCTAGATATGTTTGCAAATTTAAAAAGGCTATTTATGGCCTTAAACAGGCACCACGTGCTTGGTTTGAACGGTTTTCTACTATTGTTGCTTCCCTTGGTTTTACATCTAGTCATCATGATTCAGCTTTGTTTTTCGGTGTACATCGATTGGTCAGATTATTCTTTTATTATATGTTAATGACATGATTATTATTGGTGATGATGCTGTTGGAATTACTGAGTTAAAGTCGGAATTAGCTCATCAGTTTGAAATAAAGGGTTTGGGACCGTTATCTTATTTTTTGGGTATTGAGATTGCTTCTTCTCCTAGAGAGTATATGTTATCTCATTCTAAATACACTACAAACCTCATTGAGCGTGCTCACCTTACTGATTCTAGGACAGTTGACACCCCTATTGAGATGAATGTCTGGTATTCCTCCACTGACGGTGTTCCTTTGGCTAATCCTACTTTGTATCGTACTCTTGTGGATTCTCTTGTATATCTTACCATCACCTGCCATGATATTGCTTATGCTGTGCATGTTGTTAGTCAATTTGTTTCTGCTCCGACCACTGTTCATTGGGCAGCTGTGGTTCGCATCTTGCGCTATTTTCGTGGTTCATGTTTTCAGAGTCTTCTATGTCCATCCTCATCTTCTTTAGAATGACGTGCTTATTCTGATCCAGACTGGGCCAGCAATCCCATTGATTGTAAGTCTACTACATGGTTTTGAGTCTTCTTGGGTGATTCCCTTATCTCTTAGCGGAGTAAGAAACAGATAGTGGTTTCTCGATCTTCTACTGAGGCAGAGTATCGTGCTATGGCATCTACTACTACTGAGATTGTCTAGTTACGCTGGCTTCTTTTTGACATGGGATTTTCTCTTTCTTCTACCACACCTATGTATTGTGATAATAAAAGTGCCATCCAGATATCTCATAATTCTGTGTTTCATGAGTGCACGAAACACGTTGAGATTGACTATCATCTGGTGCGCCATCATCTTCAGCAGGGCACCATTACCTTACCCTTTGTCTCCTCTTCTTTGCAGCTTGCGGATCTTTTTACTAAGTCCCATTCGATTTCTCACTTTTGTTTTCTACGTGACAAACTCTCGTTGCTTTTGGCTGTAGCACCGTGAGTTTGCAGGAAGGTGTTAGAGTATATTAGTTTTATAGTATAGTTTTATATCATGTTTGCTAGTTTAGTATTTCATGTTATTAGTTAGTGTAAGTTAGTCCTTGTATCTAAGATGACCTGTATTCTTTCTTTGCACATTGAATTCCTTTTGTATAACAACTACGCTTTGTTCATTCTCCTTCTCCTTTGATTTCCTCTCTTTGATATCTTCTCTTTGGTGTGTATTAGTGAAAGACATTGTTGCTATTGAGTTGTTAACACACTGTAGTGTGTCCACATGGTGGACCTCAAACACCCCTCGATTGGGACCTATGTGAAGGCTTAAAAAACACACCAATATATTACAAACCCTTTTTTTTTTAACGACAATATAATAACAATAAACTCTTAATTAAGTTCTCACGTTTTGACTCTCATATTAAAAAAAATGATAATAATTATGTTGAACAAAATACACACCAAGAAATATAAGATTGATAGTAAATAAATTACACACAAGGCTCAGGTTCAAACGCTACCACAAGCAAGCACTAAAATGAGCAACTACCCTAACCCAAACACTCACAAAGAGTGGGAGAACCAACTAAAGCTACTCCACTAAGGAGTATGTCTTTTTTTCCATCAATTCAAATGTTGGCACCTTTCAATGCACAAGATAAATTCTTGTGGCTTACATAGAGTTAGGACAACAATTCACATGAGCCAAACAATTCTCATGGGCCAAAGAGTAAAAAGGCCAACAAAGGCCTAACACTCTATTTTGGACCCGAGACACAAATAGGTGTTGCTCCCAATTTTAGTCTTCTTCTTGTAGTGGTCGATAACACTTTAATCCTTGGCAATGGTCTATAAAGGTGAGTTTGATCATCATCGTCTCGGGATTATTGTGTACCAAAATCCCGATAAATTATTTCTTACAAAGATAATAAATAATAAATTATAATTAATTAAAAATTTTGGTTTTTTGGACCGACAGTGGTCAATTTCTTTTTTTTTTTTCTTTTTCTGAATAGTTTATAAGTGTACACGGTCAAAATTTTAGCCTCAACTATAGACTTTTTGATAGAATTTGGCTAATATAAAATGAAGTAAACATTCATTCAAAATATAATAGGAGATGAAATTGGATGAAATCATAAATTTGATAGAAAATCATATAACGGAATGCTTAATTGATTCTGTTGTAAGATACACCTTGCAAAATTGACAAGAAATCAAACGAATACAATTTAAACCGACGAAAGTTAAAAACTAACAAGATGAAAAAAAAAAATGGAGTCTTTTGAATCTTCTTCTTCTTTGCTTGATGGGGGAACACACTGTCAGGGCTCAGATTTTTCTTGTTGTGCCAACAGTCTCCAGCCAAAAACACTCGAGCCCCACCAGCCCAAAAACTGACCCCCAAACCCTTTTGAATTTCCGGCAACACACGAATTGAAGGTAAACAGAAATGTGTAGATTGCTTTCTCGGTGGTGGTGTCCAGCATAATGTTAGACATGCATTAAATAATGAAAGTGTTGGTAGGCTTAAGGAAAGAAAATCAGTAACAAATGGTAATACCCACCACACAAGGCAAATGGAAAATATCATGGACAATTTCCCTTGCAGGGGAAATCACAAGCAACCACTAAATATCTTTGTCCAAAAATAAAAGGTTCAAGGTCAATTTTGGGCAAGTCTTGGAGCAACTAAAAATTGCTTCGACAAGACAGGTATTTGATTCGACATTGATTGTGAGGTGATATGTTTGGCACAATAATATTCCATACATCGACTTTCACCTATGGAGTTTAAAACCGAATCCAACTATACCATCGCCCCGGGTTTATTAGGTAGCACATACATAACAAACCTCTACCTGATACCTAATAAACTTGTAAACAAAAACACAACGTTTAAATTTACAAAAAATAAAAGGTATCCGATAAAAAAAGGATTTACGCCCTTACCAAATTTTTGCCAACCCGGTTAAGAACATGTCACAAAAAACTAAGCCACAATCACAATCACTAAGATTGCCAAGCAACCAATGCTTGAAACAAAACAAAGAACAAAAACAGAACAATCAAGAGTAATCCACATCTCATTACCCACTGATCGCTCACCCAAAATGATAAACATGCTAAATATTATGCGATAAATATTCTTATCTCTCATCTCACACAAGGAAACACAGAAAAAGGCTCCACCCAATGAGATAACCGGAGCTAATACCAGAGCTCCCTACCCGGCCAGGTTTTACAGATAAGAAAAACATATCACCCCAACATCCTTTAGCATCAATGCAACAAGATTAACAAAAAATGCATTTATCCAAACAAATGCAACATAATCATACATGCATTAAAACAACAAATTTAAAGGCACAAAAAAATTAGAAAGCAAAAATAGCTAATGTACAATATCATAATATGTCTCGCTCAAATTGTCATTCGACGAGGCAACAACCACATTAGCTTTAGTTTTTACTTTTTTTTTACCGTTTGCCTTTAAATCCTGACACTTCCTTCTAAAGTGTCCCTTTTTGCCACAATAGTAGCAAGTCCTACCTTTCGCCGATTTACCTTTGTCATTTTTTCTATCATCGTCGTCAGAATCATAATTATTCTAACACTTCCACTTTCCACCCCTTACCATATGCTCTTCAGCATTCATTCCTCCATTTCTTTCAAGTTTCATTTCCCTTTCTTTACTTTTCAAAGACCCAATTACAATATCAGAAGAAAGAGTATGTCTACTATAATTAATAGCATTTTTGACATCTTTATATGCATCAGGAATAGCATTCAACAAAATGATAGCCTTATACTCATCAGATACTGTTTTACCACAATTCACAATATCTTGAACAAGTTTGTTAAAAACATCAGAGTTAAGATCGGAATCTTTGGAAGGATCAATTTTGAAACTAAAAAAGTTTTCAAGGAGAAAAATTTTATTTGGGATGGATTTTTTCAAGATATAAGTTTTCCACTTCTTTCCAAAGATTTTAAGTGGTTTTATGTTTTCCAACCTTTCTCAAAATAGAATCAGACAAATTTAAAATGATAGAAGAATAGGCAATCTCATCAGTTTCTTTAATTTTATACGCACTAACATTAGCGGCAAAAGAATTATCAATAGCTTTTGAAACTTTTTGTTGCACTAAAACCCCTTTCATTTTATGCTGCCGTATTTAAAAATCATTTTGCTGTCAAACGATGCAAGTGAAAAATGAGTTGACATGTCAAAAGCATAAGAAGCAATTAATGTCTAACACAAACAATCAATTAAACAAAAAAAAAATAAAAAGGACCCACTAAAGACCCTTAACTCTCAGGATTCTACAAGAATAGTGTTCTCATGTCAAGGAAAGGTTCAAAGTCGGTCAAAAAACCAACAGTAAAATTAATTTAAAATAGCAACACCACACAATTATATTTTAGCAACAAAAATTCACAGAAATGACTTCTAATTGCAATTCAAAAGCACAGTCAATATTCAATATCAAATCAACCCTAAAATCATCTACCACAAATAATGAGTATCGAGCCACGATAGTCTCAAAACCTATGATCACCCCACATGATGACCAACTAAAAATGCGGTATTTAAACAAGGGTCCAATGATATACCTCGAATATGTTTTAATTGCAAATTACTGTAGGCACCTCCAAAATTGAAGCTTTTGGTATCTACAGAATCCTTAGGCCGAGATAAGTCTAACGCCACCAATCACACTGCCAACGGAGCCATCACGCGCTGTAAATGTCATCTATTGTCCCGGTGCATTTACACACGCGCTGCCACCGGACCACTACCATACCACGATCTCTACCACGCGCCTGCGCCGCTGAAAGCCTACAATTTGCTCTATCTCCTAGTGAGTTCAGATTGCCAGAAATCTCGCCAGAAGTTGGTCAAATCATCAGTTACAGATTTGGGTTTTGTGCCTCCAGTCGTCTTCCTCACTTTTTCGGCCAAAATTCACACCAATTTCTTGCTATTGGATCGAGCACAAGGCTCTAATACCAATCATTGTAAGATACACCTTGCAAAATTGACAAGAAATCAAACGAATACAATTTAAACCAAGAAAAGTTAAAAAAGAACAAGAAGAAAAAGAAAAATGGAGTCTTTTCAATCTTCTTCTTCTTTGCTTGATGGTGGAACACAATGTCAAAATTTTCTTGTTCTGCAAACAGTCTCCAGCCAAAAACACTCGACTCCAATAGCCCAAAAACTGAGCCCCAAACCCTTTTGAATTTCCGGCAACACACGAATTGAAGGTAAACAAAAATGTGCAGATTGCTTTCTCGGAGATGGTATCCAGCATAATGTTAGACATGCATTAAATAATGAAGGTGTTGTAGGCTTAAGGAAATAAAATCAGTAAGAAATGGTAATACCCACCATACAAGGCAAATGGAAAATATCATGGACAATTTCCCTTACGGGGGAAATCACAAGCAACCAGAAAATATCTTTGTAAAAAAATAAAAGGTTCAAGGCCAATTTTTGGCAAGTCTTGGAGCCTTTGACAAGACACGTATTTGGTTTGACATTGATTGTGGGTTGACACGTTTGGCACAATAATATTTCATACATTGACTTTCGTCTATGGAGTTTAAAACCAAATCCAGCTATACCATCATCGCCCCGAGTTTATTTGGTAGCATATACCTAACAGATTCCAATACTTTAGTATTGTTAAAGATGTGGAAGAATGAAGATTAGCTATTGTACAGTGTTGTCTGTTGTATGGAGTTGTTCTGTTGGTGATTGTTTTACAAGAACTATTCTTTTGGTTGTTTTCGAGATAAAAGGCTAGTGTGAAAGAAAAGCAGCAGTCGGTGGAAGATCTAATATCAATGTCTAAAATCAAAGGGAAGAATAATAATTTAGATGAAATGGAAGCTGAGAAGAGAGGATCACATGAATCATCCTCCGAGAGCATTAGTGAGGAGGAATCATATAATCATACTCCGAAATCATGAGCATTGGTGATAATGATGCAGGTAAATATTGAAGATTGATTCAAAAATAAAAAATAAATAAAAAGTAGTTGTTTGTTAATTAATTGCCAGAAATATTTTGCCATGTGATTTGATTTTAGTTTAGACTAAGTCAAAGATTTATGAAGATTTCTATTATCCTTTTGTTTAGTGGTTAGACTTAGTAAAAGATTTATGAGATTTGTTTGCAACTTTCTATCTCTTGCAAGCCTCTAAATAGGCCCCTTCACTTGTAGAAGTAACATACAAGAAAAACAATCTTTCCTGCATTTTTCCTCTCTTCTTTTACTTTTTTGCAATCTTTTTATTTCTTCTCAAGTTTCCAACATTTCTGGTATCAGAGTAGTGTTTTAGAGAGTGAGTAAAGAGTGTAAACATGTGAGTTGAGTGTAACACTTTGAGAGAAAGCTCCATGGCCGGCAACAGTATTGCAATGGGTGCTGCACAATCACTTATCTCTATTTTCAAAGGAGAAGGTTAGAAATTCTAGAGCATTTGCATGAAGACTCTACTCCAATCTCAAGATCCTTGGGACTTGGTAGAAAATGGTTATACAGATCCTGATGAAGAAGGTAGATTGTGGGAGAACAAGAAGAAAGACTCCAAGGTATTGGTGATCATTCAGCAAGCTGTCCATGATAGTATCTTCTCAAGAATAGCAACAACGATCACTTCACAGAAAGCATGGTCAGTTTTGAAGAAGGAGTTTCTAGGTGATTCAAAGGTCATTGTCGTGATGTTGCAATCACTTCGACATGACTTTGAAACCTTGTTAATTCAAAAGCAGAGAATCAGTTGCTGATTTTTTTGTCAAGAGCAATGGCAATAGTCAGTCAGATGCGATGTTATGGTGATAAGATAACTGATCAGACCATGGTTGAAATGGTATTGAGAAGCTTGGCTCCAAAATTTTATCATGTGGTTGCTACAATAGAAGTATCCAAGGATTTGGCAAATTTTTCATTTGATGAACTAATGGGGTCGTTGCAAGCCTATGAGTCAAGAATTAATAGATCACTTGAAAAGAATGAAGAAAAGGCATTTCAAGTTAAAAAGGCAACCACCAAAGCTGTAGAAGCTGAAAGTTCATTAAGTAGGGACCGTGCAAGAGGTGGAAGAGGAGGATACTGTGGATGTGGTAGAGGAAGAGGCAGAGGTCGATTCAATGGGCAACAAAGGCAGTCCAGTGAGCAAAAAAACTACAGAAGTGGTATTTAGTGTTATGAATGCAAATAGTTTGGACATGTAAAAACTGATTGTCCATACAAAAATCAACATATGAATTATGTAGCAGGAAATGAAGAAGAAAGTAAGCTCTTTATGGCTCATTTTAGCGCTAACAATGAGCCAAGTGAAGTTTGGTTTGTAGACAGCGGCTGCTCAAAGCATATGACTGGCACAAAATCCTTGTTTAAGGAACTTGATGAGACACAGAAAATGAAGGTGTAGCTTGGCAATAGCAAAGAAATGCAGGTAGAAGGGAAAGGTACAACTAGCATTAAAAATACCCATGGTAATATAAAAATATTGCATGATGTTCAGTTTATACCTGACTTGGGATATAATTTGCTGAGTGTGAGACAATTAATGGCTGGTGGGTATTTAGTTTTATTTGGGGTTCAAAGAAGCAAGCTATAACAACATTATCTTCCTCATAAGCAGAATATGTTGCAGCCACTTCAGCAGCTTGTCAAGCTATTTGGTAGAGAAGAATATTAGATGATCTTCAACAAAAGCAAGAAGAAGCAACAGATATTTTTTGTGACAACAAGGCTGCAATATTTATGACAAAAAATCAAGCTTTTCATACAAGAACAGAGCATATTGACATTCGTTTTCACTTCATTCGAGATTTGGTTGCAAAGGAAGAAATAATTTTAAAGCATTGGAGTACTCATGAGCAGCAGGCAGATATATTGACAAAGTCTTTAGCAAAGGAGAAATTTATGTACTTCAGAGCTTTGCTTGGTGTTTGCAATTTTGAATCAATAGGGAGTATTGGAGATTGATTCAAAAAAAAAAAAAGTAGTTGTTTGTTAATTAATTGCAGGAAATATTTTGGCATATGATTTGATTTTAGTCTAGACTAAGTCAAAGATTTATGAAGATTTCTATTATTTCTTTATTTAGTGGTTAGACTTAATTAAAGATTTATGAGATTTTTTGCAACTTTCTATCTCTTGTAAGCCTATAAATAAGTCCCTCCACTTGTAGAAGTAACGTACAAGAAAAATAATCTTTCCTATATTTTCTCTCTTCTTTTACTTTCTTGCAATCATTTTATTTCTTCTCAAGTACCCAACAGTAAACACCAGCAACTTTCTTCTGTCTTAAGCTGTTGATCCTTGTAATAAAGCGAAAATCCTGTTAGTCATAGTAATACCAATCGATGCGATATGTAAAACATATATTGCTATTCAATCGATAGGATTTGGCTAATATAAAATGAAGTAAACATTCAAAATATGATAGGAGATGATATTCTATGAAATCATAAATTTTAAGGAAATTGTAATATAACTGAATGCTTAATTGATTGCAATACATGAAAAAATTTTCTAGTACTAGTACTATGAAAAAAATTTACTATATATATATATATATATATAGTAATTGGACAATGCTATAAATCCACATCATTTTGTATTTGCCCCACACTCTGACCATTGAATTGTTTATGTATTGTAATATTTTTGCGATAATTTGTATCTAATTTATCGTGATATATAAACAATTCAATAGGTGGATGTGGGTGGACGTGAGATTGAGTGGATGTTTAGTATTATCCATATTGATTAACGGCTGTTTTTTTAAATACATTATTAGTTCAAATTAATTCACTTCTTGCTTGCAGATGCCGGTGCACTTGAACAATTTCCGAGTAAAGAGAGAGATGGATATGGAATTCGACACATCAATATATTGTGGTGATTGTAAATCAAATGTTACCAAAGTTGTCCTACCAAGGAAAAAACGCAACTCACCAGGTGTCATATGATTCTATCCTGTTCTTATCTGGAAATGTTTGACAAGTATTAATATATGATAGTGATATACTATCGGATGAGGTGTCAGAATGAGAAGGAGATATGTATTAATTTTCAATATGTGCCTGCCACAAGGAAATCGACTCCTATTATTAGAAAATTTTCAATCAATCGTAGCTCTAGGGAGAATCTGTGACTGGCTTGTTTTTATGTGGGGCCATCTGCATAAAAATGTTTTGTCATAATCTAACTTTGGTACGGGTGGGAAAAATGATATTAGTCTACTGTTTTGTTTTCATTTGTCTAAAAAAAGATAGTCCACTTACAAAGTTGAGCATGTATTTAATGTTTCATTTCCATATGTCTCTATTTAATTAATGATATTCAACTAGCTATGTATTAAAAATATTTCAAACAATTAATGAGATACAATGATATATGTGGAAAAATAAAGTAAAATTTAATGTTTTAACTATATTAACTATTTTTTCTTAACCTATATGAAAATAATTACTGGACTATTTTTGTGGGATGTAGAGAGTATTAAGAGTTGATGACATTGATTGAGACCACTCATATTGCAGTGAGGAGACGTGTGCTCTTCCGATCTCAGACGAATTGGATGCTCCACTTCCTAGACCGGTAGAGCTTGCTCAACCTACTCCACCAAACCAACTTCCTCTATCAACCGGACCAGCACTGCGATCTTCTCCACCAGATGGACCTCAACCCCATTCCCAAGATACTCATCATTCATGTAATTCATAATCTTAAAATTAAATTATGACTTTAGTTATGAATTCCTGGATTCTGTTAATTGCCACTAAGTTTAGATATCAGCCAGTTCCTTTGGTGAGAAGATACACATATTAATGCAACACTATTCAAAAATTTTAGAATTGTAGGGTCTAAATACTTGTCCACATGTGTTGAAAATTTAAAAATCTAAGTAGATTGTTGCGTGCTTCAACTTTGAGATCATTGCCTGTAAGAGTTGGTAATATATGTATTAGGATGTCGTTTTATTTATTTATTAAAAGCATAAGAATAAGACGGCCTTGCAGAGAAGAGTAGATCACTTTTTTATTATTATTATTATTATTATTATTATTATTATTATTATTATTTTTTGTTGCTTATTTGAAACTCAACAATATATATATATATATATAGTGAAAAACAAGAGACTTTTCAAAGAGACTTATGGTAGGATAGAATTGCAAACAATTATGCACATGTGTGACAAACTTAGTTTGAAAATTTGTCACTATTATCATCCCGTATCACTTTTTTTGTACATGTATCATCTTTTTTCGTGAAATGGGCACTGCGCAGAACTTGAGTGGATTCAAAGGTATAATATATACATTCAGACATTGAAACATATACTCTCCAATTTCTATTAGACCATATTTGATTGAAAATATTTTCTATATAAAATATATATTCAATGAAAATTTTCTTTGTGCGTTTAATATTTAATAAATATAAATGGAATTTAAATTTCATTGTACGATCCCGTGAAGCATAGTTTTACCTATTTTTCCTTTAAAAGAAAAAATTCTCATCACCACCTAAATAAAATGTTTTTCATAAAAGTGAAAAAATATTTTCTTTTTCATCTGTTCTTATCAAACACGAGTAAACATTAGTTTTATGATAACCTTCTAAGCAGTTAATTTCTTGGGCAATATTTATAATAATGAATTGATTCAAATGTTGCATGGACCGTTGACCGAAGTGTTTGTATAAAAGGGGGGGGGGCTAATTCATAATATGCACAAGTTTGCTCCTTCATGCCCAGGCCAAAAAATCATCAATCAAGCAAGTTAATTTCTTCTTTATATTCTGTTGTGGTTGTAAAAGCCGATGATCGATGGAAGAAAACCAGCAGTTGGCGGAAGAAGAAATCAACGGAAGGATTAATTCAGATGAAAAGGAAGCGAAGAAGAAGAAGGGACATTGTTATTGTTTATCTGCAATTCTGCATTTTCATCTTCCACAGTTGAGCATTTTCATTCTTCAAGGTAGCCGATTTTTTATCATTAACTATTTAAAATACCTCAAGAATTTTCAGTTGGAAGGGGAAAAAGAAAACAATTTCCAACTAGTTTTGTGTTTTCTCTTCTAATTAATTGCAGTCATGGAGATTCTATATCGATTGCCACTAAAGATAGGGAGGATCATCCAACATATAATTTGGAGTACCATACGTATTTTTCTAACTCTGTACTTTTTCTCCTATAGTATAACAGCATTGTGGAGTTTGTGCTGTAATTTTCTTTGATGGGCAAGTCTTTTTACAATGGAAACAATCCTCCTTAACACATTTCTCCTATATATGAACTCTTTCTTGATCGATTGTTAACTACAATTGTTATTATTATTTTTTCAATTGTCTCTTTGTTTGAAGCCTCCTTTTCAATTCCATCCAAAGAGCCTTGAATTGTCTATGCTTCTCATTTACATCATGATCTTAAGGCACCGATGCAAATTGTGCCAAGTTCCTAAGACATCCTCACCTAATTGTCCAATTTGATGCATGTTTGAAAATTTAAATAACTTGCTACAAAAGCAATGCCTCAGGCATTGACAAATCAACGAGAAGGTAATAATACACTTCAAAATTCTTTCAAAAAAAAAAAAAAAAACACCTTATGACATAATAAAGTATTCTAATTTTTAACTTAATACATACATAGCTTAAAAATTAAGAAAATGGTAACCCATCAACGTCTAAAATTATTATTAACAAATAAAAGTTTAAAAGTTATAAGAAATTTTAACATTACGCATGTAAGATATTTCTTTCCTAGAAGAAAAAAGAAAGTAAAAATATTTGGTTACCCTACAATATTGATTAGGCGTGGGCTGTGTGCCCTCTGAGCGTTGACCAATTTTTTTACATGACGGTGAATAAAGATATCAAGCCTTTGAGTTAATTCCTTCTTCTTGCCTGTGATCTGTTGTGGGGGGTGATAAATTAAAATAAGAAACCAGTTATTCTAACCAAAACCAAGAGGAGGATTGGATTAAATGGAATGAAAGATCAAATATTTTGGCCGCTTCCTTCTTGTTTGCAGATTTTGCGGTTGTACCAGATGAAAGGCAAGAGGAAGTACTGGTACTGCCGTATGTTGAGAGCTTACCGGACGAGGATGATTCACACGAAATATTTTGTACTAATTGCAGTTCTCAAGTTAGGAGAGTCCCTTTAACAAGGAAAAATGAAACTCAATCTAATTCATCAGGTTTGAGATATATATGTTCAATAATGTTCAAGCTGCATATGTCGCAGATTTTGAAAACAAATGTGCTTCTGATTTGCATTTGCAATTGCAGTTGAACGATATCCAAGTGAAGAGGAATTGATGAAGAGAGCAATATATTGTGATATTTGCAAATCTAAAGTTACCGAAGTTGTTAGAAGGAAAAAACGCTGTAATGAAATTCCATCTTCATCAGGTATGATTAGGATCGAAATATTTGACAAATATGTACTTGAAGAATTTTTAGCTACTTCTAAGTTAGTGTATTTTCTATTTAATTAATTAAACTACAGCCGTGGAGAGTGATATATATCAACTATCATCAGAGCTGCCAACAGAACTACGGGGTACATGTATGTCTAACTCTCAACTTTTTCTCCCATAATATTATTATAGTACGGTGTTTCATTCTTTGCCACCGGGTTGATTTATGTTAGTTTGATTTTATGATCCCTCAAAATCCATTGAATGGATCATAATGAATTGATGAACACGCCGCGGCCCCACCCCCAAAAAAAAAAAAAAAAAAAGCCACCAAAATTGGTGAATTCCTTTTTTAAATTGTAAGCGGTCAAGATTTCTTCAGCCATAAATAAACTATATATAACAAGAAATTGTATTATTCAATGCTTAATTGATTCCAATGTACATATACTGGAGTACTATGTACAACCTAATCAAATAATAAAAAAATTATACAAGGAAAAAATTTAGATAATAAATAATACTATAAATTGTTTGATTGATGTCATAATTGCTTCAATTACAAGTGTTGATGTAAATTCGTATCGCAGACGGTTATCGATTAACTCCGGAGCAAATGGGTTTGATAAATGAATTTCAAAGAGGAGTAAGGCATGTTCCACTTCCTCCCCCAAATAGACCTCCAGAGCATCTTCAACTTCCTCCGATATCAACTGTACCAGAAGTGCAATTTTCCCCACCAAATAGACCTCGATCCTAAATTGCTGTTTGATTCAAGTAATTTATTATTAATTATAATTTTACAATAGATTATGATTTTTACCATTTTTAAATAGTCACCCACTTTCTTTTGTAAGCATGCATTCATTGTTTGGAAACAGTTGTATGTGATGCTGTATAGGTTTACAAATAGGGACTCTTTCCTTCATCAAAAGTTGGCCATCATGAATAGGTTTACTCATATTGCGCGCAATTCTGCAAACAGTTGGATCTCGAGCTCACTAATTTAACGCAACCACCGCCCCTCACCTCTCTGCTTCTACGGAGGGTGAAACACTAGTCCCTTAAAAAATGCATAGTTTTTTCGGTAATTTGCAGTAATGGTCCCTAAATCTTTGCACTTTCATCTCCAAACTTGAAATCTGGACGAATAAGTCTCCAACCTTTGTATTCATTTGCATTTCATCCTAATGTTAATAAAATGGTAGGCATCCATTCAAATGGAATCTTGTTGTATCTGAAATTCACATCACTTAAAGAGTATAGGAAAATAACATGTATGTATAATAACAAAACATTCTCACAACGTAAGGGTTATTTTTTTGTATTCTCACAACATAAATTAAATATTCAATTTCATTTATAGTAGTATTCCATTTAAATAGTTGTCAAACGAACCTTAAAAATTTTATTAATTAAATATATGCATTTGGATGAAAGTGTTAATGAATATAAAGATTGGGAACCTATTCATTCAAATTTAAAGGTTGGGAATAGAAATGTAAATGATTGCAAATGTTGGAAATATTTGCTGCAAATTACCCTTTCTGCTACTCATTTCACCTCATTATAATTTTTCATTATAATTTGATTCTCATAATTATGATAATCAAACACACGCATTATAAATTCGGCGTGTTACGGTGGTAAATATCATATATTGAAAATTTTTTCATATCAAATTATGTTTGATTTCTAATATTCAAAAGACCACATATATTGCCAAAAATACCAAATTAATAGTTAACCAAAAATTTAGCTAAAAAACTACTTAAACATCTTATTCAAGAATATACATCAGAACAACATATTTTCAACAATACATGGAGTAGCAAAATAATGCCAATTAAGCAATTGACCAATTAAACATATCTAACGTACTTTGATATTGAGAACGTAATGTGTAAATAAATGAAAGTTGATGCTAGTCTGATTCTATGCCACGTCAAAAATCCTTCGCGTATGGCAACGTTTAATTACTTAATTTTTGTGTCCATTCATATTGCAGAGATCGCCCTACCAGCTGCTGCACGCGAATTGGCTTTGATAAATGAATTTAAAAGAAAGGTGAGGCGTGTTCCATCCACTTCCTCCCCGAACTAGACCGGTAGCGCTTACTCAACCTACTCCACCAAACCAACTTCCTTCATAAACCGGACCAGCAATGCAACTTTCTCCACCAGATGGACCTCAACCCGAAGATGTTGTTTGATAAATTTTAAAATTAAATTGTGATTTTAATTATGTATTGCTGGATTCTGTCAATTGCCATTAATTTTAATCAGCCAGTTTCTTCGGCTGTGTCATTCACTATTGTGTGTACATGCGTTACTTTTTATACTTCCACATAATGTCAATTTGAAATTTAAATCATAGTATAATATATCCCTGTGATCTATATGTTGCCAGACGGATCCTCATAGTTCGGTGATGAAAATGGTGCCAATTATCCCAAAAGTCTCATCTATCTGTCCAAATATAAAGCTTGTGGATGAAAGCACAAATGGATGCAAAGATTAGGATCTCTACTATGGTTGTCATTTGTCAATGTTCATGCACACATATATACTCGACTATACTACTAGATACCTTGATGTAATTATATGTATAATAATCATCATTATTGACGTCGTTGTCATTGCTATCTTATTTTGTTTATATATATACTTTGGGTAATGGTTACATGACATTGCCAAACTTGGTTGCAATATTCTCTTGTATAATTTGTGCATACCCTATACTCTCAAATGTCTTCGGCCACTAAGAGTAAGATTCGATTTGACACCTATTTTACAATTTTTCTACCTTAAAATAATATTGTAATTATTGAAAGAATGAAAATTAGTATACCTTTTAAAAGGTAAAGGGGGAAAGGGGTGCGGCGAGGGAGGGAGGGGTGATTTTGGCAAAGGCCAAAAGAAAAAGGAAAAAACATTTAGATAATATATTTTTGTGTTGATTTTCATATTTGCTAGTAGTTTTTACTTTACAATCAACGAGAAGGTACTTTTCTGAATTGATTTTTTTTTTTTTTATCTTTTCAAATTGATTATAATAACATAAATTATTCTAATTTTTGACTAATACATAGCCAGAAAATTAAGAAAATGGTAACTATCAATGTCTAGAATTATTAACAAACAAAATTTTACAAATTATTTACATTACAAGTAAAGTAAAAATTTTGTTACCCCTATAATAATGTTGATTTGGTCTGCCGTTGAGTGTTGACGAGAGTGCTTATGTAATTATGCAGTGAATAAAATCCTGAACATGCAAAAATAATTTGGTTTATTCATTCATTCATCATAAAGATATCAAGCGATTGAGTTATTTCCTTCTTCCTACTTTGTTTTGGTGATAAAATTAGCCTCGATAGGATTCATGAAAGATAAGCAGCAGTCAGTGGAAGATCTAAAAGCCAAGAGGAGGATCAGATTAGATAGAATGAAGGCCGTGATGGAGAAGAATAGTGGCACAGGTAATTAATTGATTAACCATGTTTAGTTATTTGGTTTTATGAGCCACAAGTGTGGATTAATTAGTGTTCCGTTCAAATATCTCGGCGCTTCCATCTTGTTTGCTGATTCTGCTGCTGTACCAGATGAATTCGAAAGGGAAGAGAAAGCACCTATACTCCTGGAGTTCCAGGAGTTAGTACACGAGGAGGATCCACACGAAATATGTTGCGCTAAATGCAGTTCTCGAGTTAGCAGAGTTGCTTTGCGAAGGAAAAATGGAACTTCATTTAATTCATCTGGTATCTCGTATAAAGGATCATACTCCAAGATTGTTGAAGCTTTTGTAAATAATTTTGCCTTGAATTTACAGATACTACTGCAGTTGAAAAATCTCCAAGTGAAGAAGAATTAATGGAGATAGCAATATATTGTGATATTTGCAAATCTAATGTTACCGAAGTTGTTAGAAGGAAAAAAACGCTATAATGAAATTCCATCTTCATCAGGTATGATTAGGATCAGGAAATGTTTGATAAAGACATATATACCTGAAGAATTTTATGTGGAGAGAGAAAGGGAAAACACAATTTTTAGCTACTTTTGAGTTAATATATTTTCTTTTCTAATTAATTAATTGCAGATTTGGAGAGTTTTTTTAGTGATCTATATCAACTGTCATCAAAGCCAGCAGCACTGCCACGATTTAGGTGTTTTTTAATCCTAAACTTTTCTCCCATAATATTAGTTTACTGTGTTTTATTCTCTTTATTATTGCGACCAGGTTGAGTTTTCATTCTTTTTTAAATCGGTTGAGTTTTGATTCTATGCCCCTTCAAAATCCTTTGCATGGATCTTAATTAAGCGATAATTAAAGGCACACAAAATAAAATAGCAGCAGCATTGTTGAATTTCTTAACCTTTTCCTTTTTCCTTTTCTTAAATAGTCTACAACCGCCTCCGGTCAAGATTTGAGCTACAAATAAATGTTGACTTTTTCATAGAATTTTAGCCAATAAATTAATTAAAATGATGCACCAATTAAGTGAACATTCAAAATATAATTGGAGACGAAATTGGATGAATATAGTAAATTTCCAATATTTCAAGAGCACAGAAGATTGGATACTATAATAAGTACATGAAAAAGATTATCAATGTGTTTGGCAACTAATTTAGACTAATCTAAACTAAATTTGGTTTAAATTTTTATCATGTTGCATTATTTTACTGGTTCACTTGAACATCTTAACACTTAGATTCCCTATGCCACCAACTGAATCTTCTAATATGACTATTGTTACGTCCAACAATATACCATTTCGTTCTCTACCAACGTCTTTTAACACTTTCTACTATTTTTATTTTCCTTCTCATATTGCAACTCTGCTAACAGTTAGATCTCAAGCAATCTAATTTAACACAACCACCACCATTCACCTCTCTGCTTCGTCGGAAGGTGAAACACTAGTCCGTTGAAAAATGCTTAGTTTTTTGGGTAATATGCAGCAAAGGTCCCCAAACACTAGTCCGTTGCACTCATTTGTATTCATTTGTGTTTTCATCTAAATGTTAATAAAATGGTACGGTTCATTTGACAAACATTTAAGAATACAAAAAATAACGTGTATATAATAACAAAATATTCATATGAAACTTAATTTCGAATTTTTACCATTATACACCTGTGTCACCTTTCTACATAAGCATTATACAATAATTGTCCAAAGGCTGGGGTTTTTTGTGCCATTACCCCAAGGCTTGGCATCCTCCAAGCTTGCCTGAGCACTAAGCAGTACTAAGAATGGTTTCTGAAATGTATATGTTGCCCTAATTTTCTCTGCGAGGAAATCTGACTTTTGCTTTGTACAAGCCAAGAGTTTCATGAGCGCGCCACAAAGAAGAGACAAAAGAAGGATGAACAAGAGGAGAATCATCACCCATCTGGTTAGCCTCTGATTCTTTAATCTTTATGACTATCATTTCTACAACATTAATTTTTTTTAGTAACATGCATTAGCTAGTCAAACCAAATAAGATATATGATTGTGGTGGCGCAAAGTTTTTATATCTGATCTGAACATTGACCTCGCTGAGAAGCTGGCCGTTGGTCATTGGGTTTGAATAGCCTGCCCATGGAGAACAAGGAAAAGAAAAAGGAATTGAAGAAGCAGGAAAAACCTTCTCCACTCTCGATCTATTAGTTTCTATCTATTTCCCACACATGAATTTTTTCTGTAACATGCGTTAATCAAACTGAGTAACATTTACGATCCTGGTGAACATTGACCCGACTCAATGGGCGAGACTTTGGTTATTGATTCAACCACTAACACGGTGACCCGCTAGTCAATTCTAATATATTATTTCTAATTGCTCTAATAATCATACTATAATCTAATGTGATATTAACTCATTTATTATTTATGATACTAGATTTTAAAAAAAAAAAAAGTTGTTTCAATCAATCTATTATCACTTTCAATAATTTTTTTCCGTGCGACGCACAGGTTAAAGACTAGAAAAAATTGACATCACCAAATGAAAATCTAAAATATAATTGACACCACAAGACGCCAATATCGGCCGCCGCTAAAATGAGATGGTTGTTCATCATTAACTAATTAATTAATTTGATGACATGTGTAATTGTTGATGTCAGCTCACATTGCAGCTGGCTACTATAAGCCTCCATATTGTCACGCACTAGTTCTTTTCTCACAAGTAGCACGTGGTTTTAGTGTCGTCTCACATCCACCCCTTGCGGTTGAACACTAAGTCAGCCTCCAATTTTCCAAAATGTTGAGAACTTGTTACACCGACTAAGAAAGATAGCAAGAACATTAAAGGAAGAAAACAAAAGAACTTTGAGAATAGTAATATGCTTTTCTCTTGAAGAACGTTTGAATGGATACAACTGAGACCCCAAGTCCTCTATTTATAGTTCAACCCCCTTGGAACGGACAGTGGAGATCGATTCATCTAATGGCTATGGTTCGGTCTCTAGAATGCTCCGTGAATTATTTACAAGATATTTACAATAAAATATTCTAGAATACGTTCTAGAATGTTCCACACCATTCTAGGCTCGACCCGTTCTAGAGTGTTCTACCGAGACGTCCCCCCCAAATCGGCCTTCTAGATCCATCCGGGCTTTTCTAGAAATGGGCAGGTCGTCACAATTTACCCTTGCCTTATTAGGAGATGTCCTTGTCGCCATGTATTGCTTGAGCTTCTCTTCTAATTGCCGCAAGTCAACTTGAGATTCCCACGTTGCTTCGGACTCAAGCAATCCCTTCCACTTGATTAAGTATTGTGTGTAAAGAGGTACGCTGGCTCATCTAATTGTTCGGTGCGTCTACACCTCCTCTATGTTCTTGTCATATGACTTAGTCACAAGTTTTAACATGCGTACGTTGAAGACTGGGTGTATTTTTCAAAGTGTTGGGTAGGTCAAGGCGATAAGAAACCTTACCTACCTTAGCAACAACTGAGAACGACCCCTCATACTTTTGCACTAGGCCCCTGTGCATGCTTCGTTGTGCACGCTCTGATATGCCTTGAACTAATCCAACCGTATTTTCACCAGACGTTTTTCACAAAGATGATGTCCCCAACGTTGAATTCCAATAGCCGTCTGTTCTTGTCTGCCCATTTCTTCATGTGTCGTTGTGCCTTATCCAAGCTTGTGTGGGCAAGATCATATTCTCCTCCTAAGACTTGGCCATTTTTAGTACTCCCGGCCTTTTCCCTCCGTCATGGGAAGTAGCGGAAGTATGTGATGTCAACAGTTGTCGTCCCATCACTACCTCAAACGGGCTTCATCATCCCGTAGATCACTCCCTTACAAGTTGTATGAGAATTGGGCCATGTCAAAAAGCTTCACCCAATCATGTTGGTTGGCACTTACAAAATGTCGTAAATAGCATTCCAACAAGTTGTTCACCCGTTCAGTTTGCTCATCGGTTTGAGGGTGAAAACTAGTGGAAATGTGGAGGTAGGTTCCAAGATGCTTCAACAACTCCGTCTATAGCCGGCCCGCAAAGTAGGAGTTGTAGTCACTAATGATACTCCTTGGTAGCCCCTAATACATAATGATGTTCTTGAAGAATAGTCGTGCCATCTCTTCTGCCTACAATCCTTCGTAGCCAATATAAATGTAACGTACTTGGAAAACCGGTCTACGACCACCAAGATCGACCTATATCCCACTGTCCTTCCAGAACGCGTGATGGCTCAAGCATGTCGGATGGGAGTTCAGCCTATCATGGCATTCTTTAATAATGACCATTGTAAGTTGTTCAATTTTGGAACATAGAGCCGACGTCTTGTGGTGTAAAGTAGACCATCCTTTACCCAAAATTTCCACATCCGTCTCTCTTGTGTGGCCTTCACAAGTTCCTTAGCCAAGATGTCGTGCTTCATTCCCTCTTTGAGCAAGTCAAGTATCGTGCCCTTAGCTTAAGTGATAGTGGCAAGTTCAGCCTTCTAGTTTAAGGCATGGGCCACAACGTTTGCCTTATCAGATTTGTACTCCAAGACGCAGTCGAACTCTACTAGGAAGTCTTGCCAATGAGCTTACTTGGGAGTAAGTTTCTTTTGAGTTTGGAAGTAGCTTGTGGCAACGTTTTCCATTTTGATGATGAACTTTGCTCCTAACAAGTAATGGCGCCACACCTATAAGTAATGAATGATAACCGTCATCTCATTCTCTTGTACTGTGTAACATCATTCCTTGTCATTGAGCTTACAACTTTCATAAGCTATCGGATGCCCCTCTTACGTAAGAGCTCATCCAATGGTAGAGTCAGAGGCATCCTATACACCTTGAACGTCTAGGTGAAATCTGGTAACCAAGTCCGGTCCTTCGCTAATAGCGGCCTTCAAGTTTTCAAGGGTCATTTGCCATTTTTCTTACCAATCCCAAGGCTTACCTTTCTTTCTGTTAAGATGGCTGCCCATGAGGAGTAGCCTTCGATAAACCGACGATAGTAATTAACAAGGCCAAGGAAGATTAAAGCTCTATTTCCTTGGTCAGAGGCTCCCATTCTATGATTGTCTTAACCTTTGTCCTATCCATACGCAACTGTCCGTGCCCAATAATGTGGCCGAGGAATGACACTTCCTTTTTAGTGAACGAGCATTTTGACTTCTTAATATATAGCTTATTCTTCCACAACACTTGAAAAAATATTCGTAAGTGGTTGCCATGTTCTATTAGCTACTGCTAGAGATTATGATGTCATCAAGATAGACCACCATGAACCAGTCCAAGTATAGCCGAAAGATATCGTTCATAAGAGTGCAAAATGTTGCTAGTGTGCTGGTTAGGCTGAGCGGCATCGTCAACCACTCAAACAACTTGTACCCAGTAATACTGGCCATATTCAGCTCGTCCTCTTCTGTAATCTTTACTTGGTAGCAGCCCTTTTGTAGATCGACCTTCATGTAGTATTTGGCACTACCAAGCCTATCAAGCAAGTCAGCAATCAAAGGAATATGGTACTTGTTTTTTATCATTACATTATTGAGAGTGGTAGTCCACGCACATGCGTAACGACCCGTCATCTTCCTTTGGAATAACACCAGTGCCCCCTGTAAGGTGTATTCGATGGTCGAATACGTTCGGTATCTACGAGCGCCTTCAATTCTTCCTTAGTTCATCAAGCTCCGGGGCTGCGGTATGGTACCATGGCTGACAACTTGCCACCTCTAACTCGATCTTATGGTTCACCTCCCATCTAGATGGTAGCTTTGTCGACCACTCCATTGGTATGACATCCTAATTTTCCTCAAGGACGTCCTTGAAAATCTTGGGAAAATCAGCATCAACGCCGTCTCTGGATGTGTCCTTAGTCTTTAGTGTGGCCAAAAACATCGGCTGCCCTTTTTTCACTCCATTGGCAAGTTGTATGGCCAGGAGTTACTATCGTAAGCCCCTATCGGCACCGTCGGTACCATGCAAGATGTGCACTTCTCCAAAATACATACTGACTCATAGGACGACATGGGAATGGTATTAACCTTCCTTAAGAAATCCAAGCCAAGCACTAACCGAAAGACGTCCATCTGTGCCATCAATAGATCCATCTTGCCTTGCCACGTGCCAAAGCGGACTTCCGTCCCATGGATCATTCCACAAAAGGGCTTGCCGTTGGCATTGACGGTCTTGAGGAGACTACCAACTTTTGAGATAGAAAGTCCCAACCGTCGTGCTTCATCCCTTGTGATGAAGTTGTGAATAGCACCCGTGTCGTTCAACACCGAATAGGCTGACTGTTAACGTAGGAATCTACGTATATAAGCTCTTTTTTCCCCACTAGCAGCCGGTATAGGCTTGACATCATGGACATTTAGCAATTGTAGTGACTGTATATGCTCCGCTGGTTGGTCATGGTTTGAAGATGGAACCCCTTCCTCTGCCATGCCCCCTAATGACCCCAACTTTGGGCAATCCCGCATAGGATAAGGCTCTTTCCATACTACGTACCTGCCCTTTGGTTTGAAGGGATTTTTCTTCTTGTCATCATTGTACTTGTTTCCTCTCTTCGGTGACAATCCCTTGCCATTTTTGTCTCCTCTGTTTTTAGCTGAGTTAAACTTGGAGCCCTTTGGACTTTACTTGGACATCTCCCTGCCCCATTGGTACTTGGTCAAAGATTTGGCCATGACGATATCCTCATCCACCGACTTCACTTCCCGACGTCGTAACTCTTGCTTGGCCCAATTTTTAAGACTGCTGGTGAAGTGGAAGAAAAGGTCGTCATCCCACATGCTCAGGATTTGAAGCCAAAGTGTAGTAAACTCCTTAATGTAATCCCAGATGCTCATCTTATGCTTCAATTCTGTAAGCTTTCAGCGGGCCCTATAGACGATGTTCTCCAGGTAGAACTATCGTTTTAGCTCACGCTTGAAGTTGTCCCAATTATCAATCTTGTAAATGCCCTTCTCTATGTAGGTGTGCTTATGGCGCCACCATAGAGAAGCGATGTCACTAAGATATATAGAGGTGTGACTTGTCTTAGCACCGTCGTCAACAACGTACGCACCCTCGAAGTAGATTTCCATTCGCCAAAAAAAGCCTTCTACTGACTTGACATCCCTCTTGCCATCGAACTCTTTAGGCTTTGGCTAGTCCAACCTTGGAGTACTGGCCCCTGAAAGAGCACCCACGTTAGCCGTCGCGTTCTTGCACATCAACAAGTCCTTGCGTACTTCGATCGTCGCAAAGCTTGTTGAATTCATTTTTGTTGGCCGTAACGGCATCCATGACCTTGCACCTCCAATGAGGTCACATCCCCTCAGAGTGACCATTGCTCCACCTTGAGAGCTACAAGTTGTCCCAACAATGCTCTTCCAATGTTATGAGGAGCATTCAATGGCATCAATATGTTTCCCCATGTTAGTGATGATAAGTTGGAGCTCCTCGTTGGCAAAGCCCCTAACTTCGCTTGTGCTTTGGTGCCTCATTTTCTTGCCATCCTTGGAATGACGGCACGTCCCTGTCCGTCCTTCCACTCTATGAGTTCAGCCATACGTGTTCGTACATCTCCCAACATAGCGCCTGAAGAGTCCTCCCCACTTGACATCGTCAACCCTAGCTCTGATACCGTGTGTCACGCACTTGTTGTTTTCTTCCGATCTCACGGCCTTAGTGTTGTCTCACGTCCGCGCCTTGCGATTGAACAATAAATCAGCCTCTTGTTTGCCAAAGATGCTAGACGATATTGAGAACTTGGCACATCGACTAAGAATGATAGCAAAAACGTTAAAGGAAGAACAAAAAAGAGCTTTGAGAATAGTCGTACACTTTACACTTGGAGAACTTGGATAGATACAAATGAGACCCCAAGGCCCCTATTTATAGTTCCACTCCCTTTGAACGGACGGTGGAGATTGATTCAATCTAACAGCTACGGTTTGGTCTCTAAAATGCTCCATGAATTATTTACAAAATATTTACAATAGAATATTCTAGAATACGTTCTAGAATGTTCCACACGATTCAAGGCTCAACCTGTTCTAGAATGTTACACCGAGACGACCTCTAAGTCGGCCTTCTAGATCCTTTGGGCTTGTGTAGAGACGGGCAGGTCGTCACAATATCCAGATCAACCTGGTTTGATCAATGAATTTGTAAAACGAGAAAGGTATGTTCCATTTCCTCCATCGGACGTCGGACGTCCTGCTGACCAACTCCCCCTACCAAATGGGCCTCCGACCAAAATAAATAATTATGGTTTTAACCATATTATACTATTACTTGCCATTTCAATTTTTCTCCTCCTTGTGCAATGCCATTTTTAGTAAGCCAGTTCTGTCGATTAGTGAACAAGACTAATCATATTGTTGAAGTAAATTTTCTTTTAAAAGCTTAAAGTTTAAACTTTATTTCTATAAATATTATTGTAACATATGTTATTTATATCGTGTAACTTGCACCATATAATTTCATTATTACTGTTGTAACTTGCATGTTGTCGTTGTTAGTTGTAACAACCCTTACTATTATGGAGCATAAATTCAAATTATTTAGGTGTAATAATTTTCCTAGTGGAAGTTAATATGATTCACTATATATAGAGACTTGAAGATGTAAGCGAATACTTGAGAGTTTAAAACTTGATTCCAAATAAACTTAAATAAGTAGAGAACACTACTATGCCGTCTATGCCTTTGTCATATTATTTTATTTGGCATTTCGATAGAAGGTGTGTTTGATTTACATGGTAGGAGATATCGCTCTGAGTTTAGATGGTTTTATCTTGGAGTCATATGAGCCGATAGTGCTTATACGAAGGGAGGCGAATATGATTTTATAATAGTGTAATTGACGCAACTTACTTTTGAGGGCAACATTCTAAATTTTATCCCTTGACATGCCCCTTAAGATGGTGACTCGTTAGAACAAACTAATCTTGTAATCACTCTGCTCGTTTGATTCTTAACTGGAATGAATTTCTCGTTTGAGCATAATAAGCTCTGACGCCATGTAAAATTTTGGAGTTCCACCTTAGAAGGTTAACCTGTTAAAAGTGAGCTCTGATGCCATGAAAACTTTAGGGTTCCACTTTAAAAGGTTAACCCGTTAAGAGTAACTCAAACACTATATATTGACTATTTATTTTATAATAATTATCTGATGTGAGATTTATCCCTTGACACATCTCGAGACATAGGAGGAAAAATGGCCTCAAATTTGACTTCTAAGATTGGAGAAAGGAAACATTGGCCAAAACGGTGCACTTTAAGGCTTATTGTGCCTGAAACCACGCCGTACCAAGTTACTGTTGCAAACAACATAATTTGGCCTTGGATCTTTTTATATGGCATGGAAATGGATAATGTAAAAATTTTGAAGAGTTTTACAAATTCTGATCCACATCACTATCTTATTTATAAAAACTACCGGGATATCAAAAAAAAAAAAAAAAAAAAAAAAAAAAAAAAAAAAGAAAGAAAAAAGCCAAAAGAAGAAATTACCGGGTACCACACAAGCGCTGCACTACTTTAATAAAGTAGATCATTGTAAACGCATACTACTTCATGACCAAATACACCGAAAATTCCAAAAGATACGTAATATGGAGGAGATTTCTTAGAAGGTGAAATGGGCACTGGGCAGTGATAAATGCATTTTTACACTTATTTTGAGCCATTAAAACTAGACATTGACCATTTATTTTTGTTAACTTTCTAAATAATTTTGTTTATTTTTGTTCATTTTAGGTTCGGACCCGATTAAAAAAAACAGATCAAGAAAGGAAAGAGAAAAGGACCAAGTTAGCCGACATTTGGATATTATGGTGGCAAATATTTCTTTTCTAATGACTTGAAGGACCTTTGTTAGCAATCTTTAGGGACAGAGGACTTGCTGAGTAATTAATTCTTGACAAATCAATGAAGAAATAGCCAAGGAATTGAAAAAGAAATCACGTGGGCCTTTGTTGGAGAACATGCCCAAAGTTGATTACACGCATATATCATAATTAAGTGATGTAAATTCATTGCCGTGGGGAGGTACCTCCCAGAAATGTCGGCTACTGCGACGAAAATTTCCGACGACTCTGAAATTCGTCGCTACAGCTTTGGCTATAGCGGCGACAGCTAGTCGCCGTAGTAGAGTTACCCTTGTAGCGGCGACGAATTGATGTCACTGCTATACGTCGCACCTACAGTGGCGACATCCAATGTCACTGCTATAGGTTCTACCTACAGCGGCGACAAGGTCCACCTATAGCGGCGACAAAAAAGTCGTCAGGAAGATATCTCGCCTTTCTTTTGCCTTATACTGACGAATTTTTGTTGTTATAGATACCATGTTTGTTGCTATTGATGTAATAATTTATATAATATATATTTCATATGAAAGTTTTGTATTGAAAATTGCCCTAGTTCAATTGGTAGAGGGCTTGGAGTTGGAGGAGGGCTTCTTGGGTTCGAATCATGGTGGAGGCAAAATAATTCCTCAATTAAATGAGGGGGAGCCGGGTTGGGTCACGAGGGGCGGGGTTGTGGGTCGGGTCGAATATTTTTTGTGGCCCAAAACCATTTCGTCTATAGCAGCGACACATATGTCGTCGCTATAGCTGTTGTCGCTACAGGATTTCTAGTCGTTGCTGAAAGGTAATAGGTACGGGGCAATAGTAACAATGTGATCGTCGCAAAAAAAGTCGCCGCTGTTGGTCTATAGTGGCAACTTTTGGGCCTATGGCGGCGACATTGTCACTGCCATTAGCAACATTTCTTGTAGCCAGTGATCGAGGAAAGAGGCGTCGAGACGTCCAAGGCGTGGAAAAAAAAGACGTTTATGGTTTGGGACGTGCGGCTGGGGAAAAGAAACAACGTGGAATACATCGTGATTCATCTCCTTTGGGTCATGAATTCCCATATTTATTGTTGTTTTATTTTCCTTAATATGATAGGCTAATTGTTTTGTGCTAGCGCTAACGATGAAAACCTATTTTTATGATTAATTCAATGTGCTTATTCTTGTTTTATGATTATTTTGTTTTTTTGGATCAATTGTTCATTATTTCTTATTCCAATTTGATGCTTGATCACCATTAGATTGAGTTTTTTGATTCATATTGTTTTCAAGAGATTCTTCACGGGTTTAGAACATGAAATCGCTAAAAAATAACCATTCGGTGACCATCCCTTGTCGTTCTTGTCTCTCCCACCTTTAGCTGAGTTACACTTGGAGCTTGGAGCTTTACTTGGACAGCTCTACACCACATTGGTACTTGGTCAAAGATTCGGCCATGACGATATCCTCGTCCACCAACTTCACTCCTCGACTTCGCAACTCTTGCTTGGACGAATTTTGTAGACCATCGATGAAGTGGAAAAAAAGGTCGTCATCCAACATGCTTGGGGTTTGAAGCATAAGTGTAGTAAACTCCTTAACATACTTCCGGATGCTCATCTTATACTTCAATTCCCTAAGCTTTCGGCGGGCCTCATAGATGATGTTTTCCGGGTAGAACTATCGTTTTAGCTAGCACTTGAAGTCGTCCCAATTATCAATCTTGTAAATGCCATTCTCCATGTCAGCGTGCTTATGGCGCCACCATAGAGAAGCGATGTCAGTAAGATACATAAAGGCGTGACGTATCTTAGCACCATCGTCGACAACATTCACGCCCTCGAAGTAGATTTCCATTCACCAAAGGAAGTCTTCTACTGACTTGACTTCCCACTTGCCATTGAACTCTTTAGGCTTTGGATAGTCCATTCTTGGAGTGCTGGTCCCTAAACTAGCACCCGCATTAGCCGTCGAGTTCTTGCATGTCAACAAGTCTTTGCATACCTCGATTGTCTCAAGACTTGTTGAATTGATTTTGGATGGCCGTAACCGCATCCATGACCTTGACCTCCAACGCAGTCACGTCCCCTCAGAGTGAGCATTGCTTCACCTTAAGAGCTTCAAGTTGTCCCAACAAATGCTCCTCTAATGTCATGAAGGAACGTTCAACGGCCTCAATATGTTCTCCCATTTTAGTGATAATAACTTGGAGCTCCTTATCGGCAAAGCCCCTAACCTTGCTTTTCCTTCGGTGCCTCAATTTCTTGCCATCCTTGGGAACAACATCACGTCCCTGTCCGTTCTTCCCCTCGGTGAGGTCAGCAATATATGTCCGAACGTAGTGCTGGAAGCGTCCCCCACTTGACATTATCAACCTCGGCTCTAATACCATGTGTCATGCACTTGTTGTTTTCTTACAAGTAGTGCATAGCCTTAGTGTCGTCTCACGTTCGCCCTTTACAATTGAACACTAAGTCAACCTCCCGTTTGCCAAAGATGCTAGACGATGTTGAGAACTTGGCACACCTACTAAGAAAGATAGCAAGAATGTTAAAGGAAAAACACAAGAGAGCTTTGAGAATAGTAGTACACTTTACACTTGGAGAATACATAGATGGTTACAAATCAGCCCCCAAGGCCCCTATTTATAGTTCCACCCCCTTGGAACGGATGGTTGAGATCGATTCAATCTACGACTATGGTTTAGTCTCTAGAATGCTCCATGAATTATTTAGAAGATATTTACAATAGAATATCCTAGAATACGTTCTAGAATGCTCCACACGATTCTAGGCTCGACCCGTTCTAGAGTGTTCCACTGAGATGTCCCCGAAGTCGACTTTCTAGATCCGTCCAGGCTTGTGTAGAAACCGGCGGATCGTCACAATATCTAGATCAACTTAGTTTGATCAATGAATTTGTAAAAGGAGAAAGGCATACTCAATTTCCTCCATCAAACAGATGTCCTGCTGACAAACTCCCCTCACCAAATCAGCCTCCGACCAAAATAAATAAGGGTGTTTTAGGTAAAAGGGTCTAAAATAGGATACACTTCTAGCAATACATCAACCAATCAACAAATAGCAAAAATACACTTTTCAATCTCACAAATAGGCAACGTATCCTTAGAAAAAAATTATACAGCTAAAATAAGAAAAAAATAATTACAATTATTATTTAATCCATAAAAAATCTATGATAATGTACTAACTAATGCAGTTACACATAAATCAAATTTGTTGGGATCACAATACATCATCCAACCGAAATTTGGATAACCAGTTGGACAATACAATTACAAGTATATATACATGAGGATATTAGATACATCAGAATTTTCAATTCTATAAAGCAGAAAACATGAAGATCTCTCTCTGAAAACTACCTACTGAACCTTCTGTTACCCGAGTATGTGACAGTATCGATTTGCTTCCATTTTTATAATCACTATAGTATTTCCATGTTTCATAATCATTGTTAACAATAAATGAAGCCTAAAGCTTCACTTCCCTGCCATATCCTTTCCTAAAACACTTCCACACCTGGAAGCCAAAATAGGTAGAGTGATCCGAGCATAGCGTAAGGGAGCAGGCTCGGTTTTCAAATCCCATACCCATCACTTCAAGGGTTCGGCGCGATTTCGTTCCCTTGACTTTGGTGAACACAATGGCTACCTCAAAGGGTCATGGCACCCCATTGGCCCGTGTTACTTTCTATCACCCCTTTAGGTACAAGCACCAAAAGAAGCTGTTCGTCACCACTGAGGGAATTTATATGGGTCAGCACCTGTACTGCGGCAAGAAGAAGAACTACTAGCCAAAGGTTCGTGGTGTTGCTACGAATCATGTGGAGCATCCCCATGGTGGTGGAAATGCGTATCACAAGTTCAGAGTGAAGAGGAACTGTTGGCCAAAGGTTCGTGGTGTCGATATGAATCATGTGGCATCCCCATGGTGGTCGTAACCATCAACACATTGGTCATACAAGTACTGTTCATCGTGATGCACTACCTGGACAGAAGGTTGGTCTTACTGCAGCTAGGAAGACTGGTCGTTTACGTGGTCAAGCTGCTGCTACAGTTGCTAAGGCTAATAAGGCTTAGATTAATGGCTAAGGATATATAGATTCTAAATCTTGTTTGCTCTTTATTTTCTTCCTTCTTCTGAATCAGACTCCAAAATTTCAATTATCACTGTTATCGAAAGGAGGTACTGGATTTTGTTACCAATTGATGTACTAGTTTGTTTCAATGATCCTTGCTGGTGACCTACTTTCTTCCTATATAGAAGGATTTTTTGCTTGGTTAATGATCATTTTGTTTACATGGTGAATTGAGTTTTTAAAAAAAAAAAAAAAATTGAAGCCTAAAGTACAGATTAAATAAACAAGTTGTTTGATCATAGAGCCTTTTTCATATGAAACTATATTGCCATGAAGGTTTACTGTTACGAACATTTTATCAAATAAGATCAAGATTGTGCAAAATCATGATGATTTAATTTTAGCTTGGTTGTGTTAATAAATTATAGGGTTCACGATCATGTGTAAACTCTTCAAAGTAATGATTAATGATAAAGCCAGAGTTTGCTTTCTAAATGTAATATTACTTGTGTTGAAATACGCCCCCCTCAAGTAAATGTATCAACTATCCCCTCAAGTAAACGTATCATTTTCATATCGTATCACACCACCGAATCCGTTTGTTGTATCATATCACTCAAATATTTGTATCAAAAAATTATAGACGCGTTGACAACCAAAGCTATTTACATCTCGAGTAATAATAAAGATTGAGTATTGCGTATCAAAAATGATGAATCCAAGATCAGTATTGAGTATCAAAAATCCTAATTTAATGATGAATCTTGTAACCTTGATATTATTTTTGTTCTTAACAGAAATGTTAATTTTAATGATGAATCTTGTAACCTTGGTAAACTAAAGTACATATATAATATATAGGGCAACCTAATTCAAGATCAGTATTGCGTATCAAAAATGACGGAGAGATAAAAAGGGATTGGATGAATGGCACTGAAGACTACTGCTACCAAGAATTCTACCACTTTCACACCACAATTCTAATTAACAAATATTAAATAAAAATTAATAATTTAATTAATAAGATTGAATTATCTGGCGTAATTGTATAACGTTAATATAATATGGTATATCTAAAATTCAAAAGTATAAATGGATGATTATTTAATCTTTGATAGATTACAATTGGATTACCAAAAAAAGGGGAAATTACGCTTACATGATTGTTTGGGGGTTATGTTTCGCATTTGCATGCAAGTTTTTTCTTTTTTTTTTTTTTTGGCACTTTTACATTGTTTTTTATCAGATTTACACTCCACATTTTTAGGTGTTAAATATTTATTATTAGATTTTTTATTAATTATTTTAAACCATCTTAACATAATCTTTTATTTATATTTTATGTAATATGAATGTAATCTAATATAGATTCCGATCTGATTCTCATAGATTTTTAGTGCTTGAATTTTAAATTTACTCATTATCCATTTTTAATGGAAATTGTCATTTTTTTATTTCCCTATTATTGTAATATATTTTTCTAATATATACCATAAGTATTTGAAAGGTATTTAAGTAGTTTATTTATCTTTTTAATTAATAATAATTAATAAGAATTTATTAATTAATTAAAAATGTTAATATGTTAGGGTTTTTGATGCACATGTATGATATTGCCCATTTGAAAAGCGTTAATACTGATTGTTTTTAATTTTACACCCTACGTTTTAGAAAAGTATTTTCATATTGATATTTAATTTTAAATATAAAAAATATCTAAATGTAATCTTATTTTGTATAGCAAATCAGGATATCATCAATGATCTGTTTTATTAATAAGTTTTTTTTGAATTTTAAATATGACTTCTATCTTCCATGAATCTCTAAAAAATTTATTATCCATTAGTATTAGCATTTATTTTAATTAAAAGTTAAAAAAAATCAATCGATATGTGAGTGCTATAAGTTGTATTAGTATTATCCATTAGTATTAGTATTATAAGTTATATGATAAGTGATTGCAATACTAAATATTTTGATACATTATTTTGATATCAATGACCGCTACTAGTTCACATCAATTGATTTTCCAAATAAATCATGATAAGTTGTAAGTAATATATTATCAAAAGTTTTATGATACGTGGTTACGATACTGAATATTTTGATACGTAATACCCTATAAGTAATACATATAAAGTTATACGACATGTGGCTACGATAATGAATATTTTGATACGTTGATTTGATATAAGTTGATTGCTACCAATTTACATGTATAAAGTTTCCCCAATTTACATGTATCATACTTCATTTCTCTATCTGGAAAACTGTGTATTCTATGAAATCAATCATGCTTAGTTCCGTTGCGCTGTTAATAAGTTGATTATATCACGATATGTGGATTTCTCGGGTATTGATATCCCAGAGGCACTGTGATTGTTGTACTGGTTCGATGCGTTCCACGTGCCGTTGTAATATATAATCACCCCTATCATTGGTCTTGAATTTTTTGATGTCTTTTTATGAACTCACGTTAAGAGCTAGTAGCGTTATACAATAAGACACGAAAATTTTAGCTGGGGCACAAGTTGAATGAGCAAAATTTCAATGAAATATGTGAAAATAATTAAAAAATACATAGAAAGAATTAAGTTATTAATTATTACTTAATCTCCACATAATTTTTCCGAAATAGATAAGCAAATTTTGTTCAAATTTTGATCTTTATGCACCTGTATGTTTCACTATTATTTTCTTTACTTTTTTTTTTTTTTTGGAAGACAAAAGTTATTCACTACTAACATCGAAAAGGAATACATCGAGAATGAAAGCGGGAAAATCCCCTACCCGCTCAAAATTGTCTATCAAAAAACTAGATGCCCGAACAAGAAGAGAGTGAGCAATCTGGTTCGTAACCCCTTGAACACACCTCATGCTTTATGAATAATTTGGGTGGCGGAATTTAGAAACAAAGATTGCAATAGGGTTGAGGTCAAAAATGACGAAAAGTTCCATTCAACCACTAAAAGATGCATCATCCAGGAATTGTTATGTAAAATGGATGAAAAGATCGGACCCTAAAACTAGACAGTGCTTTCGCCAATAAGCCCGAGATATTCTATGGTGGGAAATCATTGCTTGTGATATACCATTGCCAAAATCTTGTTTTTCAATCTTGTTCTGGTGTTTCTCATAATTGGAAATTCTGAGTGTATCTTAATAATCCTATATATACAGGGTTTGTTATTCACAATGGCGGGACTCTATCTCATTTGAAATACATCAGTGATATCCTAGGAAATCTAGATAGATTCTCAAGGGTTTCAGTTTTGGGGCCTATCGTACATCTGGTTGATTTTGGTTTTATTATTTGTATTTCTTTTTTATTTTGTTTAATCTTCAATTTATTTTATTATCAGATCTACCCTGGTGTATTTTTGCAAGAATTAGGTGTATTTCTACTATTTTGTTGTTCACAGGTTTAGATTTGAAGTGACTGTCAATTCTAGACCTAAATATCTAAAGCACTCAAAAAAAGATTGCGTCTAGTTACCGGACATAATTAAAAAGTCCAAAATAATAATAATAATAAATTAATTAATTAAATGGTAAATTGATTAGTGTAAACACGAAAATGACAAGTGTAAATCTGCAAAAAAAAAAAAAAAAAAACAAAACCATGTGTACCCCATATTATTTCCTCAATAAATAATTATGGTTTTAACCATATTATAATATTGCTTGCCATTTCATTTTCTCCTCCTTGTGCAATGCCTTTTTTTTTTTTTTTGAAAGGAAATGTTGTATTCATATAATCAAATCACCACAGTGGTGCAATAAGATAAGGAATGCAATCGACTCAAAATACGTTACACGAAGTGGAAAAAGAAAATGCCGCAAGATAGTGAGCTATCCTATTCCGATCTCTAAGAATATAATGGCACGAACCACACCTACTGCGGACCAGTAATGCTCGAACTTCGTCAAAAATGGGAGCAAGGGTCGAAAAAGGCAGTTCTGTCGATTAATGTGCAAGACTAATCATATTGTTGAAGTAAATTTTCTTTGAAAAGCTTAAACCTTAAACTTTATTTCAGTAATTATTATTTTAACATATAATATTTATATCCTGTAACTTGCATAGTATAATTTCATTATTACTGTTGTAACTTGCATGTTGTGGTTGTAAGTTGTAACAACCCTCACTATTATGGAGCATAAATTCAAATTATTTAGTTGCAATAATTTTCCTAGTGGAAGTTATTATGATTCACTATATAAAGAGACTTGAAGACGTAAGAGAATACTTGAGTTTATAGCTTGATTCCGAACAAACTTATTTGGAATAAGTAGAGAACACTACTATGCCTTTGTCATATTATTTTATTTGGCATTTCGATAGAAGGTGTACTTGATTTCTCCCTGTGGTAGTTTACATAGTAGGAGATATCACTGTGAATTTAAACGGTTTTATCTTAGAGTCATATGAGCCGATAGTACTTACACGAAGGGAGGCGTATACGATTTTATGACAGTGTCGTTGACGCAACTCACTTTTGGGGGGCAGCATAGATCTAAATTTTTTCCCTTGACATGGCCCCCTAAGATGGTGACTCCTTAGAACAAACCAATCTTGAAATCAACCTGTTTATTTGATTCTTAACTGGAATGAATTTCTCGTTTGAGCATAATAAGCTTTGATACCATGTAAAAGTTTGGGGTTCCACCTTAAAAGGTTAACTCGTTAAAAGTAGTAGCCCAAACGCTATATGTTGGTTATTTATTTTATAATAATTATCTGATGTGAGATTTATCCTTTGACACATTCGAGAGATAGGAGGAAAAATGGCCTCAGATATGACTTTGGAGAAAGGAAACAGTGGCCAAAACGGTGCACTTTAAGGCTTACTGTGCGTGAAACCACTCGGTACCAAGTTAGTGTTGCTAACAACATAATCTGGCCGTGGCTCTTTACATATGGTAGGTATGAATATGGATTATGTAAAAATTTTGAAGAGTTTTACAAATTCTTATCCACATCACTATCACATTTATAACCATTGCCTACACTCTTTCCCTACACGACCTCTTCCGATCTCAGGAGTACTTGGAGTACTGGATTTTTTTCCACACTAACATGACCAAATACACCAAAAATTCCAAAAGATAGTCCCTAATTGGTCAGGAGTACTTGGAGTACTGGATTTTTTTCCACACTAACATGACCAAATACACCAAAAATTCCAAAAGATACGTAAGATAGAGGAGATTTCTTAGAAGGTGAAATGGGCACTGGGCAGAACTTGAGCGTATTCTTTTTCTATATTGTCTTGTTTGCCTCCTAAAGTTTAGATAACTTAAAGAGTGAAGACAATTCCATCTATTGGACTACCTAGGAATTTATTAACTTTATGAAGTAAATTTCTCAGAAGATCATCTATAATACAAAGAAAATATTTAACCATTTGAAAAAAGCACGAAAGAAGAAGCAAGCAAGAAACTGGCTAGAAGGTTATCAGAAACTGGCTAGAAGGTTATCATCAAGGTAATTTTATTCCAAAGGTACATGTTTGATCTTAAATACCTTTAAATCCGCCAATAAAAAAAAAAAAGTCAACATTACGCTATGAAAGCTGTAGTGAAACTAAATATTCATTATGAATTGTAGTTGGAGGACGGTGGGGGGCGAACTATAAATAGGCACAAATTGGCTCCTTCATTCACAGGCCAAAAGATCATCAATCCAGCGAGCCAATTTCTTCTTTATATTTTGTTGTGGCTGTAATTAAAGCCGAGGATCGATGGAAGAAAAACAGAAGTTGGTGGAAGATCTAAAACCTTCCGACATGAAGGGAAGGATTAAACCAGATGAAAAAGAGGCCAAGAAGAAGAACAGAAATTTATTTCACGGTAGTTGGTTTTTCCCCATTATTAATAATTATAATACCTCAAGAATTTACAGTTTGGAAAAGGGGCAAAAAAAAAAATCTCCAGATAGTATTTTCTCTTCTAAGTAATGTAGTAATAGAGATTCTACATCGACTGCCACTAATGAGGCTTTTAAAATATACCAGGTATAAGCACATATATAATTTAATATTAATTGAATATCGAATTAGTGTATAATTAAATTAGATATGTTTAATAAAAATAACTAATAAATAAAAGCAAAATTATTTTTTTCATGGACAAACTTGTTCAAAAATAAAATGTAAATATAATTAGGCCAAAATTTAAAATATGAAATGTAACTTGACCAAAATTGCATCCCAAACAGATCAACCTTAATATCGCTGTGAAATTACTAGATATCCCTGACCCTGTTTGTATCAATTGTCTTGATGTGCAGCACGTCCAGGCGGAAAAGGTAAGGCGGAATTTCAAAGACCCGTGAAGCCTATTCCATTACCAGACCAACCTGAACCGCCTACACCAAATAGACCAGTAGTGCAAGGCACCGGACCGCCTCCGCCTTCTCCAAATGGACAGTAGACCGCAGCCTTAATATGCTGCTTGATTCGATGGTGATGTAGGCAAATTATTGTAATTTCAAAAATTAAATTATGTATTTGCGGATTCTTGTGTCTTTAATCAGCCAGTTTCTTATGAATATGATCATGAGCGTAGCAATATTGTGGCGTCAATTATGCATGCGCTTACTTCAATATCACTCATGTGATGATTAATTATATAAGGAATATATTGCAGAAATACCGCAAACTTTATATATTGTGAGTCATTTAACTTAATAATTATAATTTGCCAAGACCTTTGCTGTCTCGTGGCATTTTTGTTAATTGTTTACACCCTTGATTCAAGGGTTCGATCCCCCCCCCCACCCCCCTACCAAAAAAAAAAAAAAATTCCCCTTGTGTAATGTAGTGTTTAAAAAAAATAAAAAAAATAAAAATAAAATAAAACCTTAAAAATTATAATTTAAATTTAAATTTGTCAGTAATTATAATAATAGATATATTATCAACTATATTGGTTTATTAATCTGATGATGCTTATTATCTTTGAAATATATATTGTCCTGATTAGAATTATATTAATTGTTATAATAAATAAATATCACCAATATCAGAATTTAATATTAATGACTCTTTTACTAATTACTAATTTACATTTGGTATGTGACATACATAATTAGTTCTTATTATAATGGTTAATGGTATATGAAAATTATTTTAAGGAAAAATGTGGCTATTATAGAATTATTATGACTTTTGTATTTAGGGGAACTCGCTTGTTAGGTATTTTGACTAATCACAGTATCCAACCACAATTATTTTCTGGAACTCATGGTGAGTGCCGTTATATATTCCATTCACCATCCCACGTGACATGCATATGTCACCCACATGAAGGTCATAAAATTTCCATCCAAGCACAAATGTAGTTTTTAAGAAGTATTTCAAACTTTGTAGTAATAAAATCCATTCAAAAAAATTATAAGAGAATAATACTATTTTTATATTTTTTTCATTGATTATGTAAAAATTTTGAAGAGTTCTACAAGTTCTTATTCACATCACTATCACATTTATAAAAAACAGGGCATTGTACCAGCGTTACACTAGTTACTTTAGTAACTAAATCACTGTGAAAGCATATATATAGTATGAACATGATCAAATACGCTAAAAATTCAAAAAGATATATATTCCATTCACCATCCCACGTGACATGCATATGTCACCCACATGAGGGTCATAAAATTTCCATCCAATCACAAATGTAGTTTTTAAGAAGTATTTCAAACTTTGTAGTAATAAAATCCATTCAAAAAAATTATAAGAGAATAATACTATTTTTATATTTTTTTCATTGATTATGTAAAAATTTTGAAGAGTTCTACAAGTTCTTATTCACATCACTATCACATTTATAAAAAACAGGGCATTGTACCAGCGTTACACTAGTTACTTTAGTAACTAAATCACTGTGAAAGCATATATATAGTATGAACATGATCAAATACGCTAAAAATTCAAAAAGATATATATTCCATTCACCATCCCACGTGACATGCATATGTCACCCACATGAGGGTCATAAAATTTCCATCCAATCACAAATGTAGTTTTTAAGAAGTATTTCAAACTTTGTAGTAATAAAATCCATTCAAAAAAATTATAAGAGAATAATACTATTTTTATATTTTTTTCATTGATTATGTAAAAATTTTGAAGAGTTTTACAAGTTCTTATTCACATCACCATCACTTTTATAAAAAACCGGGCATTGTACCAACGTTACACTAGTTACTTTAATAAAGTAGCTAAATCACTGTGAAAGCATATATATAGTATGAACATGATCAAATACACTAAAAATTCAAAAAGATATTTCTTAGAAGGTGAAATGGGAACTGTGCAGAACTTGAGTGGATTCTTTTTCTATATTGCCCTGTTTCCTTCTTTTTCTATATTGTCCTGTTTCCTTCCTAAACCTAAGGTTTAGACAACTGAAAAGTGAATAGTGAATACACTTCCATCGATTATTGGAGTAGCTAGGAATTTATTAACTTTATGGAAAGTATTGTGTAAATAAATTTCTTACAAGATCATCAATAATACAAAGGAAATATTTGACCATTTGAAAAAAGTACGAAAGAAGAAGCAAATAAGAAACTGGTTAGAAGGTTATCATCAAAATAATTTTACTCCAAAGGTACATGTTTCGATCTATGTATACATACCTTTTAATTTGTCAATAAAAAAAATATCAACCAAGCTGAAAATCGGCATTCAATTTAAATTAGTAACATTACCCTTATGAAAGCTACAGTAAAATTAAATATTCATTCATAATGAATTGATGCAAATAATGCATGATGGGGACCGTTGAGAATAAAGTGTTCGTACAAGAGAATCAATGGAAGAAAACCAGCAGTTGGTGGAAGATCTAAAACAACGTTCCAAATGGAGGGAAGGATTAATTTAGAAGAGAAGAAGAAGAAGAAGAAGAAGAAGAAGAAGAAGAAGAAGAAGAAGAAGAAGAAGAAGAAGAAGAAGAAGAAGAAGAAGAAGAAGAAGAAGAAGGGACAGTCTTTATTCTTCAATTCAGCATTTTCG
>CAVNYN010233363.1:83379-100905 GCA_963692815.1 Nyctanthes arbor-tristis
AAATTAAATATTCATTCATAATGAATTGATGCAAATAATGCATGATGGGGACCGTTGAGAATAAAGTGTTCGTACAAGAGAATCAATGGAAGAAAACCAGCAGTTGGTGGAAGATCTAAAACAACGTTCCAAATGGAGGGAAGGATTAATTTAGAAGAGAAGAAGAAGAAGAAGAAGAAGAAGAAGAAGAAGAAGAAGGGACAGTCTTTATTCTTCAATTCAGCATTTTCGTCTGCCGCAGTTGGGCATCTTCATTCTTCAAGGTAGTTGGTTCTTGACCATTATTTAGAATACCTCGAGAATTTTCAGTTGGAGGGGGAAAAGGAAAACAATCTCCAGATAGTTATGTGTTTTGTCTTCTAAGTAATTGCAGTAGTAGAGATTCTACATCAACTGCCACTAAAGATAGGGAGGATCATCCAACGTATATGGAACACCATGATATGTATTTTTCTAACTCTCGACTTTTTTTCCCATATTATAACTGTGTGTATAACAGGTTTTGGAGTTTGTATACTTCGTACTATAATTTTCTTTTCTAAGATTTATACACCGTATATTAATAGGTATTTTATTCTCTTGATCACTAATGAACTGGACTTCCATGTGAAGAAGCTGTGGCTGCAGTAGCTGCCAAATCTTCTACCTGTACACAGACAACTATGCGGACGGATTATTTTATGATGAGCCTTTTGCTGGAGAAGCAGAACCACCACATCCACGACGACAAGAGATGATTATAATTAGGCCGAAGATGATGAGGAGAAAAGGTATTTTTCTGACTCCCAACCTTTTGATGATCCCGTGGTAATTTTTTAGTGTTTTATTCTCCTCCAGTTTGATTGATGCTATTGCTCTCTAGTTTGATTCGGTGCCTCCTCGAAACCTTTCCATAGATCACATAGTGACTATCTATACAAACTTAAATTTTGTAACGGAAAGTAAAGAAAACTTTTGTCCAAATAATGGAGATGAGCCGCCACCTTTTGACACTCCCCACCACATGTAACTCTAATGGACTTGAAATGTGACGTGTGCCGAAGATATACACTAGCTGAAGGCTAGAATCCACCATCAAGTCTTATCAATTGTGCTTAGCTTTTGGAAGAAAATTAAACAAAGTACGTAACTTCTATTTTCGGAAGAAAACCAACTTGAAACATACTACTGCCCTCAAAGCACAAACATTCCATTCAAAATTCCTGATTTACATCTTCATGTTTCCAAAATATAGTATAGAGAGATTAAGGGCTTGTTTGAACCTATTTAAATTTTCAATTTATAAAGTGAAGTTATAAAGAATTGAAATGAGTGGTGGAGATTTAATTGAAGTTTGAAATGTATGGTGATTGTTGAGTAGTTGTCAAATCAACAGTCAAATCATGGTAGGTGAATTTATAAAGAGAAAATTTAAAGAGGATCAAACAAGGCCTAACATAATTTATGTTAGATGAGTATGAAGAGTTTGGCGCACTACGATGAGTGTGAAGAGTTTGACACATTATTAACTATTTACAATGGCATGCCGAACTAACCAAGGTACTGAAATAAAATTGACATACATCTGATAAAGTGGATCATGTTCAACCTATGTCAAAGGCTCACTTCTCAAAACAGGCCGTTCACAACAAACCCGAAACTTCAACCACATAAGAAAAATCATTTGGGAATTAAAATAAATGAGCTAATAGCCAAGTGAGTGGTAGTTTAGAAATAATTATGCTTTGGAAACTAAACATTTTCATGATAGGGTAATAAATTATTTCAATAATCAGAGATAGCTACGTCATCGTCATGTAATAATTTTAACTGATTAAGCATGTTTGTACTATATAGCAAATTTGTGTATTTCAAGTGAATCATATTTTCGCTATGTTATTTCTTGCAAACTTTATGCTGAATTCGCTAAATCTTTATATTAACAGTGTTACATTTCTACTTTTACAAAGTTAATTAGTTATTATTTATTGTATAAAAAAATATTTATTTTTGTATAAAAGGAAAAATTTCTACTCATTTCTCCCACCTCACTCAGCTACAGTGCCAGACCAAGAACAGTAACTCTCCAATGTTGATTCAAGCCTACCGTGAACACAAAAGTATAGATCATGTTCAACGATGCAAGGCGTAACACTCCAACTTATTCAAAAAATACTGTATCGGTCCTTGTTCATATGTTATTGTGGGTTATATATTTCTTACAAAAATAAAATAAAATAAAATAAAAAATAATGTGTAGAAAAATTGTATCATTTTGCAACATTAAAGAGATTCCGGCCAAGAAAACTTTAAGAAAAGAAATGACTCAAACACATACCATTCCATAATTGTTTCTTGATCCCATCTTGATCACAAGCTTGAAACTTCTACGGTGAAACTTGGGGTTCTAAAAAAGAAAAAAATAAAAAAGATAATATAAAAATTTGGTGGTTTAACCTATATTGTTATTATACTTTTTTTAAACTTATATCAACATATTATGCCCATTTGGCAGTTTAATTATGCTTCTAAGTGGTGCTGCTATATATCTCTTGTTACTATAAATGTCATATATCAACTAATTATTGTGTTCAAGAAATATATATCATTATTAATATTTAATAGAGTAATTAAATTGTCACTATAGTTATTATTTATTATAATCGTTGGCAAATGTGACTAGTGTGTAGTTTTTTTTGGGGAGTAGTGTGTAGTTACCACTACTAACCAAATTAAAAAAATTTAAAAATGAAAAAAATAATAATATAATTGAATTGGCATTTAAAAGTGGCGTAATGGGGGTTTACAACTTATGCTGACATATATATAAATAAAAACGTACGAGCTGAGAAAGGAAATGTTTTGAAAGTTAAAAATTCAAACACACAATACGTTTAAATCTGCTTGTAGGCAGTAGGACAACGCATTTAAATCTGTATTTAAATCTGGTTGTGAGTAGCAGGAATACATAGGTAGAAAAAAAGGAATAACACAGAGGAATATTAAAACTCACGTGGAAAATAAAAAATATTCTTTCTTTCCAGCCTTCTAGTGTTATGTCAGCACTCTATTTCCATTTACCTGTGAAGACTTTAAGGGATTTATAGGTGTGAACAAGTCTTCAAATTTTTAGGGCTTTAAATGGACCCGTATACATCATTTCTTGGCTGACTTTTTTCCACCGCTTGACCCCAGCTCTAATCCTATCTAAATGCTGATTTTATTTGCTTATCTCTTTTGTTTTATCTCCTTTTCTTTTTCTTTTGTTTTATTTACTACTTTGAATTTCTTTAGCTATTTTAGTAGTTAAATCTTTATTCTAAACGAACACCTAACTTAAAATCTAATTAACTATCTAACTTGTCTTGATTAATGTCGATGGAAATAAACAAGAGGTTAACTGGTATTTTTCTAACTCCCAATAGTTTGATTCCATGGTAATTTTATGGTGTTTTATTCTCCTCTTCACTAATGTTTTGATAATTATGCTCTCTAATTTTGATTTTGTGCTTCCGTGAAATCCTTTTTGTAGATCATATAGCGATTGGGGAACAAACAAATTAACTTTAATTTTAGCACCGAAGGTAAAGAGAACTTTTATTCAAATTAATGGAGATTAGCCACGATTAACAACAAATAGAAATAAAATAAATGAAAATGAATGATACAACATTTTACAATATACTAGCTATAAGCATATGTTTTGCTTATGATTTTCTATAGACAAAGGGATATGGGTTAGGGGTAGGTGTGATTCAAACCTGAGACTTTCTACTTGAAACATGAAGATCTAACTAATGTGCTACTTGTTCTAACCACTGCATATGATTTAATTTAACTTCAATTGAATATATATCAAATTAGTATAATTAAATTAGACCTATTGAATAAAAACAACTAACAAATGAAAATGTAAATTATTTTCATGGACAAACTTGATCTAGATTAAACAAAAATTTTATTTTGCATGCGTGCATATGTGGCACGCATCCAGGTACGCAAGCAAAACAAACAGTCTACATACAGACAAAATAAAATTTTCGCGAGACTTAAACTGTAAATATAATTAGGACTTAAACTAAATTGGTTTAAAATAGATATATTTAATTTTAATTTGAAAATAAACAATAAGATTGAATTAATTAAATTGTCAATGACTAAATTGAAGTAAAATGAGAATTTGTAGATATAATTTGGGCTCAATTCAATGACGTATGAAAAATTGAGTTATTTGTAAAAAAATGTAAAAATAAAACTAAAACTTTTATTTATCATAATCACTTGAAAGCCTCATAACAAACTGTATGTATATAATTAACTTTTGAAAAGTGGCACATATTAGATTTCAATTTGAGATATTCAATTTGGAATACATATAATAATTGTAGATTTTTGCTGCTAGATTCGTGATATCAGAAGAAAATTTTATAATTTCGATAATAACTTAAATGATTTTAATTATATATGTAAGATGTATTTGCTGCGATTCATGTTTTTAGAAATTTTTTTTTTTTTTTGAGCTGACATGGACTGAAATCCATCTTGACTTATGTCTAAATCAGTCCATTAGAAAGCGAGTTTATTTATGAGATTATGAAAGTATAGCAACTCATTTGATGGTAAGTACAGTTATATATGCTTGCAATCACCGTAACGTTATGTGTCGATATCTTTAAAATTGTGGAATGCAAACCGAGGAACATGAATAATGTATGTATTGAAAAATTAAAAATCTGTAAAATATCAATTTTACCTAGTAGAATTGATTAACAGCAAATGCCTAGTAGTAATTTCAAAAAAAAAATGTTATTTGTGTGAATGTAAACTCAGCGAGGACCGTAAAGGACGCCTATGGAGTACTATTGAAATAGTCATGTCTGCAATGACAATGACAACTCATAGTGTAGACAACACCAGAGTAAGCAAACTTATAAGCGATTTTGACATTTTTTCCTAAAGGAGGGTTTATTATTCAATAAATCATTTGTCGACCCCTAAAAGATTGCCATAATGGTTCCATATCAACGCAACAAATATTGCTACGTTAAACGGAAAGAGAACCTTAAGTTAAATTCTTTCATAATCTCATCATTAACCTTTTCAGTTATTTTGATATTTTAGAATAATAAATACCGAAAAAAGAAAAGCATGTTCTTGTTTGTTAGAAAAGAAATCAAACAAACCACCAACTGTGAATAACGAGATGGGCATAAAAAAGTTTTGGATTACATAAAAAAATTTACATAAAATTTTATAAAATGCATTTGTGCTATTAAATTATCATTGAGTTATTGCACATTTGTTAGGAAAGCTTAGGATTGTAATTTGATTTATTGTTGGGTGGGTTCACCCCATCTTTCATTATAAACGCTTTGTCTTCTTGATATCTTGAATGAACAACATGAAAGTTTGGTTGAGGGAAAAAACACCTTAAAATCTATAATTAAATTTAATCTGTTAGTAACTATAATAGATCATATTATCAAATACAAGTAGTAATGGGTTATTAATTTAATTATGCTTGAAACATTGTCCTAAATTTTATATTAATTATAATAAATACCATCAATATATCAGAATTTAATATTAATTACACTTGATACCAATATACATTTCGACATATACAATTTAATACAAATTAACTACATTAGTTCTTATAATGTTTAGTGGCATACGGTATATGTAATTTTTTGATTTTTGTTTTAAACAAAAAATTGTGGCTATTAAAGAATCATGATTTTGTTTATGAGTGGTTATATTGACACCATGCTTTTTTATAACCACATCACATTTTAATTGCATTGCATAACCTTAACTTTTACTAATCATTGCATATATTTTCTGAACCTTTTTTGTCACAATTTTATTATCAAAATTTCATTAATTAGCATATTTGGTATTTGATAAAGCTATATATGCACAGAGTTAGTTAAGAAAGTTTCTCAAATATATTAATCAGTAAATTATAAAAAATAGTTAAGTACAATTATTTAGTTTTAATGATAATTTGGAAGAATGAAGATAGAAAATTTTGGACAAAACTCGTTCTTTAAAATAAGAAGTACTAATATGTACAAAGCGTAAAAGAATAATATAACAAAAATGGTGAGAATATAAATATAAAAATAAATAATGTTCAGGGATTTATATAATTAGAATGTGGTGTATTTATAAAAAACAGTGGTGTCAATATATTTTGCCTTTGTATATATAGGAGAACTCAGTTATTATATATGTAGACATAATTATACATATAGTGGATTGACAAATCACATTATCTAACCACACAATTATTTTATGGAATTCATGGTGAGTGTCATATTATGCAAATGACATAGTATTTCAATTACACATGGCATGTATATGTATCCTCATGGAGCCGTGAGTGTTGGAAAATTTTCATCCAACCACAAATGTAATTTTCAAAAAGTATTTCATTATTGTTGTTTTGATTTTAATAATTATAATAAAATAATATATATTTTTCTATATTTTTTTGTCGATTATGTATAAATTTTAAAGCACATTGCTATGAATTTTATATAAAAGTTACCGTACATCAACGCACATAGGGGTGCTACACTAGTCTATTTATTATTATTATTATTATTATTATTATTATTATTATTATTATTATTATTATTATTATTATTATTATTTTATTTTATTTATTTTATTTTATTTTTTTGAAAAACAAGTTGTTTATTTATTCAATAATATCTTCCAATATGGGGATCAAATGGTTGATCTAGTGGTTAAAGGCTCAACCGTTTACCGGGAGTTCTGGAATTCGAATCCTATATGCCTCTCCCCTCCGCTCCCCTTTTTTTTTTTTTTTGAGGCTGATCCTGCGCTCCCATTGTATCAAAATAATAATAATAATAATAATAATAATAACAACAACAACAATAAAGGACTAATTATATTCCATCGCAATAAAAGCATAGTGATAACATGATAAGATATGCTAAAAATTGAAAAAAGGACGTACATATGGAGGAAATTTCTTCGAAGGTGAAATGGGCGCACTGGGCAGAACGTGAGTGGATTGAAATGCTAGTTCTTTCTTTTTCTATATTTTCCCGTTAGCTTCCTAAAGTTTGGACAAACGAAGACAGTTCCATTGATCTTATTACCTTTATGAAAAGGACTATGCAAGTAAATTTCTTAGAACATCATCATCAATTATAAAGGAAATTTAAAACTTCTGACCACATTTGGAAAAAGATGCGCAAAAGCATCCGAAAGAACGCAAGAAACCGGATTAATTACTATCCAAGGGGTTATGTACTAGTAATATCACATGTGCGTTGCAAGGGTAAATAATATCAAATAATATATCTCATTTGAATAGAGTACAAATGTTTAACACAAAGTCATAAGAAGTAAAATTTAACTTAATATAATAACTTGTTAAAGGAACAAATATAAACATATTAACTTAACAAAGCAAATGATACATATTACATCCAATAAACATATTTTAAATAAATGATAAAGGGTAATACATGTATACAACATTTATAGTATAATCGGTTGTTTGACTTTCTTTAACACATATCATAATTTTCAGACCTTTTCAATTTGTAACCCATGAAATACCTGTATAAAATTGTCTGTGATGAGTTAACACAAACTTTTTCTACAAAATGTACACGTGATCAATTTACCCGTTTGATTTTTTTCAACTTTTCTAATATGTATTAGTGATATGTAATGTTTCTCAATAAACATCTTCTAAAGACTAATTCGTTAATATGTTAACATCATTTAATCACTATTTAAAGAATTGAACTGTCATTACCACTTTAATTGGAAAAATCAGGAATTTGCCAGAAAATTAGTTTGATTTACCCCAAAAACTATTTATCCAAATATCGGTTTAAAAAAAATTAAAAGTCACTTGAACTGGTCAAAATAGATTAAAAAACAGTAAAAATTAAAAAAATCATATAATCAAGAGTCCCTTTCCAAAAACCTTTAGGAGATATTGTTACAAAACCTCCTCCACCATGTGCGCGTATATGAATGCACGCTACGTATATTTGAAATACATATAGCGTGCATAAAACACAAAATCATATTTTTTGAAGTAAAAATTAATTTTTTTTCAATTATTTAATTAAAATCGATTTGACTTTGGTTTGAGTCAATTCATCATTTTCGACCCTTAACCTTTCTTTTTTCTGGTTTGATAACTTATCCGAGTTTTTAGAACATCGAATTTGATAAACCGAGCAAAAGGCACATATTATAATTTAATTTAGAAGAATCTTAAACCTAACTATATGACACTAAAAAAATATCACCACTATATATCATTCCGTAGACCATTTCAATTTATAAAATCATCAACCTTTAATAAAGAAACAAAACTAATTTGAAAATTCATTCATCACAGATGACATGTATTAGTAAATAATGAAGAAATCTCCCTTCAGAAATAGTCTTTTGAAAACTATACACGTTTGAAAGGGTAAATGGATCAAAAATTTCATAATGATCATCTAATATACAATCTATCCAATAAGAAATAATATATATATGATAATTTGATTAGATAACATGATCAATTATTGATCTCCAGCATAAATAAAAATAATAATAAGTTGTGACGTTGGAAATCTAAAAACATGAATTAATATAGCGAATTTTCCCGCGAAAAAAATCAATATATACCATAATACTTCAATAAACATTTTACTTTTAAAACAAATAAAGGAACACATTGACTTTTCTTTATTTGCTGTGAAGTAATATATTACTATTTTTTTTCGAGCATATCCTTTGAAAAAATATATTCTGTTATTATATATTCAATTTTATTACAATTCCTAACTAAAAAAATTAGGTTTTAAAAAAATTAGTAAATAGATATTCGAATTATATGGGAAGAAGAACGAAGATTAAGGTTGAAACCAGCCGAGATTTCAACATGAAATTGAGGAAGAAGAATATCCAGATCAGAGGATATACATCATTTTCAAAAGAGATAATCTCAATGAATGAAAGATAAATCAGGAAGCAGAAAGAGATAATCTCGGATGGAATGGATAGCTGGTTATAATTTATTAAACTGAACAAATATCTAAATAAATGAAAATATAAATTAAAAACATATAATAATAAAATGAAGGGTTTAGATTGGATGATGAGATGAATGGTTAAGATATCCTTACCTGATTTAGCAAGTGAAAATAGGCGGGAAAACAAAAATAGCAATGACATTAGTATTATGTGTGTGTGTATATATATATATATAGATTATTAATATCGCCACAGTTGAACATTTCGTCCTTCAAGGTTGTTGGTTTTTTTGTCGTTACGTAAAGTACCACAAGAATTTTCAGTTGGAAGGAGAAAAGGAAAACAATTTCGAGCTAGTTTTTAGTAATGTATTTTCTAATTAATTGCAGCCATGGAGATTTTATGTCGACTGAAATTCAACCGGAGTACTGCAATCTAAGGAAACTTAAAGAGAAACATTTTATACCAGAAATCAGTGTCTGAATCCACTTACAACTAATAAACAAACCAAAACTAATGTGCATTCGAGGGAAAGAACTTGACAATAATAAATAGTGAAAAGCAAAAGACTTCCAATAGAATGGCACAAGTTGCTTGTGTGTTTGCAAGTACTTGTAATGTAATTCCAGCAAGGATGTAAACGAGCACCTATGGACTATTCCACCTTAAACGTTGCCATACATCTACTCCTTGTGAGAATACAATTACGATTCACTTTGTAGCAAAACTAAAATATGAATACTTATCAACAAGGATGATATTCTCCCTAGCAAGTTGATTATTTGATAAGCCATTTGACCCTTTTTTTATAATTTCTTTTCCAAATATACTCTTAGTCCATTTAATGGCTATGTTAACTAAATATAAGAGTGATTCAATATTAAATAAGAGCATATTAGGGGAGTAATTGTAAATTTTATATTTACAACCACATTAATTTACATTACTTAATCTATACATATATACGATAATGCTATATAGCACGAAATAGAATACATACATACATATATATATATGTGTTAACCTATACTTGTGTGCTTAATTTATTCACTCCTAGTTGTCTTGTATAGATTGAATTTATCTTCCGCAATTTAGTTAGTCATCCTTATCACAAGTGGACGATGTAACTATATATATGTACTCTACTTTATTGTGAAATACAAGAAAAAATTCTCCCATCTTCTCCACATCTTTATGGTATCAAAGCATCTGAAATTTTTTTTCATCAATCGATCCATATGGCTGCTCCAAACAATTCCACAGCCACTCAAACCACAATTCCACCACCACCTCCACTACCTTCTCCTCCAGTCATAATTAATTCCCAGTCACAATCTCCGATCAAACTAACGCCCACCAACTTCCCAGCCTAGCATGTACAATTCCACAGTCTACTAGTAGGCTATGATCTCCTCGGCCTTGTCGATGGAACAATCCCATGCCCACCCTCCACTATCACTACTGACAGTGTCACTACTTGTCGATAAATTTTTCTTAAATGCTATTGTCAGATCTCTATCCCCACTCTCATCCCCTTTATTGCTGCAGCAAAAACCTCTCAAGTATGGAACACTATCATCAATCCTACGCCAAACGACCTCGCATTATGCATCTCGAAAGTTCCCTAGGCCAAATTTGTGTTTTAGCTTGTTTAAAAAAAAATTATATATAAAGGGTAATTTAGTCGTGTATAATATAAGGCTCACCCTTCTGGCCCAATCCTCCAATAGCGCCTGAGTCCGCCATTGCCTCAACTACCACCTTTTCTCACTCCTCTTCCCACAAAAATTATCCTCTGTTCTTATCTTTACAAGAGTCAACATCTCACTCTAACTCCAAGATGGCTGGTAGTGAATCTCTCTTCAAGGACAACACACAACAATCATCATCTCTAGGTGGATCGCAATCATTGGAGACGTCTTTATCCTCTGGTAACTCCACTAATTCATCACCCATATCACATACATCTCCAACATCCACTCCTACTCACTCACAACCTCCATCAACTTCAATTCCCACAATTCAAGAATTGTGTGACCACTTTGATTCTCTCTCTATCTTCAAGCCTTCCATTAAATCACAATCCTTATCACCAACTTTTCCTAATGCAACAGAAAAGTCTCAATTTTCCTTTCAAATTTCTCATATTCTTGAAACTCCAACACAATCCACCAACACAACCCCTCTCGTGCAACCTACCCCCATTTCTCCACAGACTTAAACCCGATCCCCATGCTCGCCCCACCGTCCAACAACCACCCAATGATAACTAGAGCCGATAATAATATCCAGGTTCCCACAAAGAAATTCTCTTTTCTTGCTACAACCAACTCTACCATCCCTCTTGAACCTACCTCTCTAACCCAAACACCAAAAGATCAAACTTGGCGTGAAGCTATGTCTGCCGAATTCATGGCTCTTCTAAGGAATGGAACATGGACTTTGGTCCCTCAATCACCAAACCAATACCTTGCTGGATGTAAGTGGGTATTCCGTATTAAGCGGAAACCGGATGGGTCAATTGATAAATACAAAGCTCGGTTAGTGGCAAAGGGATTTCACCAGAGACCAGGACTAGATTATCATGAAGTCTTTAGTCCCATCGTCAAATCTTCAACTATTCAGCTAATCCTTAGCCTTGCCGTGATCAACAAATAGACATTACGTCAACTTGACGTAAATAATGCGTTAATTCAAGGTGCCTTAAGTGAGGATGTTTATAGGACTCAACCTTCCGGATTTGTAGTTTCTCAATTCCCAGATTATGTCTGTCATCTTCAGAAATCTCTCTATGGCCTCAAACAAGCTCTTCGAGCTTGGTACACCACCCTTAAAACCTTTATTCTCGAAGTTGGCATTTAGAATTCCAGGGCAGATAACTCATTGTTCATCTATAAAGCCTCCAATTCAATCATGCTTCTGTTAGTATATGTCGATGATGTCATTCTAATAAGTAATCAACCTCACCTTCTTTCTACCTTCGTCACAAAGATTGCAAAAAGATTTTCCATCAAGGACCTTGGGCCTTTGTCTTATTTCCTCAAAGTAGAAATAATCTAATAGACCAACAGACTATTTCTTTCTCAACGAAAGTACATTCTCGATCTTCTCAGTAGAGCTAACATGACAAATTGCAAGCCGGTCACTAGTCCAATGACCAGTCCACCCTCACCAGCTTCTGGTGTACCTCTCTCTTGTCCAACTGAATTTCGGTCCTTGCTTGGGGGTCTTCAACACCTGTCTTTCACCCGATCCGACATTTCCTATTTCGTTAACAAGTTAGCTCAACATATGCATTCACCTACATCTATGCACTGGCTTGCAATGAAACGTCTTTTGTGTTGCTTGGCACCATTGATCATGGCTTTCTACTTCAGCATGACTCTCCACTTCATCTCCATGCATTTTCAGATTCTGACTGGGGCGGTAATCTGGTTGATAGAACTTCTACAGGTGCTTATATTGTGTTCCTTGGCTCCAACCCAATTTCTTGGAGCTCCATGAAACAAACCACCATTGCACGGTCATCTACAGAGGCTGAATATCGCGCTGTTACGGAGGTCAAGGTAGAGCTACCATGGTTGCAATCCCTGATCTTAGAAATTGATATCAAGCTTCCCACAAGGCCGGTCATCTACTGTGATAACATTGGAGCAACCTACCTTTGTGCCAACCCTGTCTTCCACTCACGCATGAAGCATCTAGCTTTCAATTTTCATTTTGTGCGTGAACGGGTTCAAGCAGGTGTACTACGGATTTCACATGTCACTTCCTCGGACCAGCTTGCTGACGCTTTTACCAAACCAATCCCTAGAGGTCGACTCTCCTCAATTCACTGCAAGATTGGAGTCCTGCTAGCCTCCATCTTGAGAGGGCGTATTGAGAAAAAACAAAATTGTAAGCCTCATTGTACACCTTTGTATTTGTCTATACGTGTGCGTTTAATTTATTCACTCCTAGTTATCTTGTATAGGTTGAATTTATCTTTAGCAATTTAGTTAGTCATACAAGTGGCTGATATACACTATATTTATGTTCTCTCCTTTATTGTGAAATACAAGAAAGAATTCTCTAATCTTCTCCACATCTTTAATGAGATCAAGAAAGTATACAACTAATAAATAATTGGGTTAATTTCACAAATGGTCCCCAACATTCACACTTTCTATTAACTAGGTTTTCAACCTTTTAGAAATTTGCTCATAAGGTCCTTTATGACATTTTTTCTTTTACTTTTTAAAATAAAAACAAAAAGTTCAAAAAATAGTAAAAATAATAAAGAAAAAAAGGGAAATAAAATTTTCCCTATCTACCTAACTAACTACTCATTCTACCCCTATCCCTATCTAGCAAATGGTTATTTCCATGTACTGAGGCCTGAAGAAATTAAGATGAGTGCAAATGGAGGGCAAACTAGTTGGAAATTTACTAAGGAGATAGATAAGGCCCTGATAAATCACTTACGTAGCGGAAATCTAACAAAAGGTGGGGCCGCTTTTGTTAGATTTCTGTTACGTAAGCGATAAGGCTCCTTGTCAGGAGATAGATAAGGCTCCTTAACCGGACCGAACTAGTTGACCCAATAAGCCAGGCATCTACAGAGTCTTGTAATTCCCTCACATTTTTAACTTTTTTATAATTGCGCTAGAAATATGCAAAGGTAGTAGCTCAAATAATAGTATATATGATGGTTATGGAACCCACAGTAGCTCTGTTCTCCTGCTATACATCTGGCGCGAGGAGGGGCATATGTGGTTTAAACTTGAGACTTTTTACACAGAACGTGAGAATTTAACTACTACAATACTTGTTCGAACCACAAGGGATGATTAGTTATTAATTAATCATCCAATATATTTGCAACAAATTGAGTTTCTTTTACATAAGCTTTACTGATACTTTAAAAAATAAAGTAAAAAATTTATAGCTTACGTCAGAGTCACACTTTGCATTCTCCTGTTCTGAATGGAAGGAAAATCTCTAAAGAAATCTTTCACTAACGTTTGGCTCCGCCACTGTTTAAATTCCTGTCCTCTGCTAACAAATAACTAAAGTTTTACTTCATTGGTATTTAGATCGCTAAACTTAGGTCTTAGCTGTAATTTGATCGTTAAACTTTGACTATCACAGCTAAGTCCAGTCTGGTTCTGATCCCATATGCATGGTGCAACTATGGCACCATATGGGGAGGTGGAGAGCCATGTGGGATTCATGGGGCGCTAAAAAAAAATCCAAAAACTTGGAATCTTTCATGGCATAATTCACGTAACCCCCTCCAAACCCAAACCTCCAGTCCCTCCTCAGTCCTCACGCCTAAAATTTTCACGCCGGTGAACTGGAATTCCGACGGTGGTGACGACTCGGGAGTGCTAACGCGAACAGCCGTAAGATCCAAGGCTTAGATCTCTCCTCAAATCAAAAAATCTGGAATAAAAAATTTTAGCAAAACAAAATCTGAAATCCGAAAATCAAAAATGTTGGGCGGGTCCAGCCTATGATGATAATCAACTTAAACACAAGACAAAAATTAGAGGATGAATTAAGTAATTTGGGTGAATAAAAATTAAAAGTTTTGAGGGACACAAAATCTTAGACTAAATTAGATTTAATTTGTTCACTATATATATATATATTGATGCGACACATAGGAAAAAAATAAAAAGGAAATGAAAAAGGCACGGAAGTGGCTGGCTGAAGGACACGAAAAAGGGGAAAAAGGCAGCAAAGTTACGTACAATTACGCACGAAATTCGAGGGAATTGGAAAACAAAAAAAGTCAGTTTTCTTGGTTGCTTGGAATGAGATTCTTCGACATTTGATTTGGTGTTTGATTTCTTCAAGTGGTAGTTTCTCCAAGTTAATTCTTGGAACGGGTTAAGTGATATGTTCTCATCTCCTGTTATTGATCATTGGGTTCCATCTATTGTTAGATGAGTTATTTGTGGTGCCAAGAATATTATTCTTGATGGTGTTGCGTGATTGTGGTAGTGTGTGATTACCTCTTAATTTAAGGTAATAATCTTGAGAGGATAAATATTGTATTCCCATTATTATTTGGTGATAGTAGAGTTGTCGGTTTGCCCCGTTGATTTTCCCTTCTCATTGGAAGGTTTTACGACGTTAAATAATTCCTAGTGTTATTTAAATTTCCACACATATATTATTGTTTGATATATTGATTGCCTATTTTAATCACACGAGTTTAGGGAAATTGATTAAATTCCCAACAATGGTATTAGCGTCAGGTTCAATTGTGTGGATTAAAATGGATGACCCAATTGGTAATGCTATAATCAGGCTTACCAATCATAATTGGGTGACATGGAAACCTAGGATTGAGGATATCCTTTATTGTAAGGATTTGCATGATCCTATTGATGGTGATGATTCTAAACCGGAAGATATGGAAGATAGGTATTGGCAGAAACTGCACAGGAAAACTATTGGGATTATAAGACAGTGGGTAGATAATAGTGTTTTTCATCATGTGGCACAGGTGACAGATGCAAATAAATTGTGGACTAAATTAGAGTCCATGTTTGAGAAGAAAACTGCAGCCAAGAAGTCCTTTTTTATCAGAGACTTGGTCAATATGAAATATAAAGACGGTACGATTGTGACAGAGCACTTGAATAATTTTCAGAATGTTGTGAATCAGCTGGTGACAATGGGAATGACTCTCGAGGATGAATTGAAAGCATTACTACTTTTGAGTTCTTTACCAGACAGTTGGGAAACTTTTGTTGTGACAATAAGTAACTCTACTTCAGATGGTGTGTTGTCTATGGATTCTGTGAAGAACAGTATGCAGAATGAGGAAATCAGGAGAAAATCTTCAGGTTTGCATGTGGGTTCAGATAATATATTAGCTCTTGTTTCAGATGATCACAGAGGAAGAAGCAAGAATAAAAGGCAAATGCGTCACAGCAAGTCTAGAGGCAGATCAAAATCAAAAGATAAGAAGACTTGTTATCACTGTGGCAAAGAGGGTCATTATAAAAGAAAATGCAGAATTTGGTTGAGAGAGCAGAAGGAAGGTAATAATCAGAAAAAAGAGGATGAAAATATTGTAGGTGTGATGACTAGTGATGTACTCTCTTGTGGAGTGGGTCAATTCCTGCACGTTGAAGACCCTCTTACTGAGTGGCATGTTGATAGTGGTGTCTCATATCATGTTTGCAGAAATATTGAGTTGTTTACTACATATAGAACAGGTGATTATGGTCAGTCAAATATGGCTAACTCTTCACATTCCAAAATCATGGGGATCGGTGACATTCACCTGAAGACAAATATGGGGTACATCCTAATTCTGAAGGATGTGAGACATATTCCTGACATGCGGTTTAATCTGCTTGCAATAAATACTCTCGACCGAATCGGGTATTTCAGTACTTTTGGTGATCAGAAGTGGAGGTTATCAAAGGGATCAATAGTCGTTGCCAGTGGAAAGCTTTGTTGCACGCAATACAAGACTTATGCAAAGTCTTGTAAGACTGGGGTAAGTGCAGTTGAAGATCTTTCTCCTCATTTGTGGCATAAGAGGCTTGGGCACATTAGTGAAAAAGGTTTGCAGGTTCTGGCTAAGAAGGCAGTTATCTCTTTAGCCAATGGTACGTCCCTAGACCGATGTGAACATTGTTTATTCGGTAAGCAAACTCGAGTTTCCTTTTCTGGCACGTTTAAAAGAAAAGAGAATATTTTAAATCTTGTGCATTCAGATGTGTGTTCTCCTGGTGATGTAGCATCTTTGGATGGAAACAAATATTTTGTTACATTTGTTGATGATGCTTCTAGGAAATTATGGATCTATCTTCTGAAATCTAAGGATCAGGTACTCCAGTGCTTTAAGCAGTTTCATACCATGGTGGAACAAGAAACAGGGAAGTGTTTGAAAAGTCTCAGAACAGATAATGGTGGGGAATATACTTCACATGCGTTCAGAGAGTATTGCTCAAATTTTGGGATTCGACATGAGTTTACAGAAGTAGGAACTCCTCAGCATAATGGTGTGGCCAAAAGAATGAACCGTACCATTCTTGACAGAGTCAGATGCATGTTGAAGACAGCCAAGCTTCCCTATGACATTTTGGGGCGAAGCAGTTCAGACTGCTTGCTATCTGATTAATAGATCTCCTTCAGTTTCCTTGGATTCTGATATTCCAGAAAGAGTTTGGACAGGTAGAGATGTTTCATACTCTTATCTGAAGATGTTTGGATGTAAAGCCTTTATACACGTGCCTAAGGAATAGAGATCGAAGTTTGATGACAGAGCTACTCCTTGTGTTTTTCTTGGCTATGGTGATGAACAGTTTAGATATAAGTTTTGGGATCCAAAGAAAAGACAGTTTATGAGAAGTAGAGATGCAGTGTTTTATGAAGATCAGACGATTGAGAACTTTGATGAAGTCGAGCAGCCTAAGGAGATGACTTCAATTGTTCTTGGTGTCATACCTGATAATTCTTCAGCATCTCAGCCTAGCACTAGCAGACAGGTAGCTCTTATCGATGATAGTCTAG
>CAVNYN010233369.1:0-14569 GCA_963692815.1 Nyctanthes arbor-tristis
GATATATCCTTCTCTCGTCGCCTCATAATCGAGTTGGAGAGAGGGAGGTTATGGGAAGAGGAAGTTGAGTGGGGACGGTCTCGAAGGAGGAGTGGAGAAGAAATTCAAGGCTGGGAGTGGTAGGGAAGTGTCGGATATAGATGTGGAGAAAATGTTGGACTCTATTACTGAATCGGCGAGCCTTGCTAAGCAAGGCCGCTGAGCACAATGAATTGCATTAGTTGGAACTTAAGGGGTTTGGGAAATCCCCGTACGGTGGTGGCGGTTCGGAAGTTAGTTCAAACTTTTTCCCCCGGTCTGGCCTTTTTGTCAGAGACTTGGCTGACTGGTGTGAGGGCATTTGATGTGCGGTTGAAATTGGGTTTGCAAACAATTTCGTAGTTAACAGTGAGGAACAAAGTGGGGGGCTTTTGCTCCTTTGGCAGGATCATTGGAATGTCATGGTGAGGTCCTATTCAAAGGGTCATATTTATGCTTTGATCACAATGGTTGATGAATATATATGGAGATTCACAGGTTTTCATGGTAGTCCGAAAGTGGCTGAGCATCATTTTTCATGGAGCTGTTACGGCGTTTGAGGAATCAAGGGAATTGGCCATGGGTGTGTAGGGGGGACTTTAATGAAACAATTAAAAGAGTGGAGAGAGATGGTGGGGGCGAGAGGCAGGTGGGTTTGATGCGGGATTTCTAGAATGTGCTGTGGGATTGTAACTTCTCTGATGTGCATTTTTGAGGCTTCATGTTTACATGGAATAATAGGCGGGGAGGAGATGTTTTTATCTAGGCTCGGTTGGATAGATTTGTTGGCAATGGGGGGTGGCATGTGAAATTTTCACAAGCGGGAGTTGAGCACATGTCTTACACAACATCCGATCACAGACCGTTAATTTTATTTCTTGAAGGTTGGCTGGAGCAGCGTCCTATAACTTATTCTCGTAACTTTTTCCGGTTTGAACCTTTTTGGATGAAGGATGATGGATATAAAGATGTTATTTCGGTTTCATGGGCTGAAAATGAAGCAAGGGGCGTTGAAAACCACCCCTTTGGGGCTTTGAAACACGCTCTTCCGATCTCATTGCAAACGGCGGTTGAAGCGTTGGAGCAAAGAACAGTTTGGAGGGTGGCGCTGGGAGTTAGAAGAGAAGAGGAAACGGGTCCAGATGTTAGTTGACACAAACTCGGCTGTTCGTATGGCAGAAATTCGAGCTTTAGAGAAGGAAATAGAACATTCACAAGCTCGAGAAGAGGCCTTTTGGAAACGAAAATTCAAAGTGGAGTGGCTAAGGTCCGGTGACAGGAATACTACTTTTTTTCATGAGAAAGCTAATCAACGTTATCGAAATAATTTAATTACTAGATTGAGGGGCGGCAATGGGCAGTGAATTACTAAAAAGAGGCCGATGGTGGCTCACATTGAGGAGTACTTTGAGAATTTATTTCACAGCCAAAGGCCTGCGTATGAAGTTATTGATAGGGCTCTTCGAGGAGTCACTACTAGTTTAAGCGCTGAAGCTATTGAATTGCTTGAAGGGGACTTTGATGAGGCTGATATTTCTAGAGCTCTGCATGATATGGGACCATTTAAAGCTCAGGGGGTGGATGGTTTTCATGCTATTTTCTTTCAAACCCATTGGTCAGAGATGAAAGAGGAAATTGTTAGTGTTTGTCTGGCAGTACTTAATAGGGGGAATTTGGTTAAGGAGATCAATGATACTGTGGTTTTGGAGAATTATGGGGAAGCATCGAGGCAAATGATTAATGTTGAGAAAACTACTCTCACATTCAGTCCAAATACACTGGCGGATGCTAGAATGGCAGTAGCAACTCGGCTGGGTTTGCCCCAGTTCAGGAGCTATGATACATATTTGGGTTTCCCCTCTATGGTTCGACAAAATAGGCGGAAGGCTTTTGAGTCTATTTGGGACCGGGTTTGGAAGAAGATAACGGGTTGGAGGACGAATTTACTTTCTTTGGCTGGCAAAGAGGTACTGATTAAATCTATGGCTCAGGCTATACCTACGTACCTTATGAGTTTATTTAAATTTCCCCAAACATTGTGTAATGATCTTAGAAGCTTGATATTGAGATTTTGGTGGAGAGTTAAGGGTGATAGGCGAAGAATTGCTTAGGTAAAATGGTAGGATATATGTGCTAAGAAGATCTATGGCAGATTGAGATTTAGAGAGTTTGGGTGTTTTAATCAAGCTCTAGTAGCCAAACAAGTGTGGAGACTAATGGAAAATTCTAATTCTTTGGCTGCTCGGATTTTGAAGGCTAAATATTTCCCGCATTGTGGGATATTAGAGGCTGAGGATCGGAAGGGCTTTTCATATCTTTGGAAGAGTTTCATGTGGGATAAGGAGGTGATTGAGCAGGGCGTTTGTTGGCAGGTTGGTTAGGGTACAAGTATTGATGTTTATTCTGATCCTTGGTTGCCTCGACCTACGTCATTTGGACCAATTTCTATTGCTGCCCCTGCGATCCAAAAGGTAGCAGAGCTGATTACGGTGAGAGGTGAATGGGATGAAGGTTTGGTTCGCAGTGTGTTCTGGTCAATCGATGCGGAATATATTCTCTCTATTCCTTTGGGACATCACACCGAGAGGGATATGCGAGCTCTTCCGATCTCACTCTGAATGGCAAGTATTCGGTCAAGAGTGGATATCATGTGGCTTGGGAGAGGCGTAAGGCTCAACAGCCGGGTTCTTCTCAGGCCTTGACGGGTGTGTGCAAAACTCTTTGGGGTTTAACAATCCCCCCGAAGGTTCAGATTTTTGAGTGTCGCTTAGCTAGAGAAACGGTGCCTATGGGGGAGAATCTTCGAAAACATCATGTTGATAGCTCTATTCGATGCGTATGGTGCAGGGCAATTGAGACGAATTTCCACATTTTTGGCTATTGTAAATGGACTAAAGCAGTGTGGCGGCATGTGGGTTATTGTGAGATGATTAAGCCGCTGTTACTTCTTGATGTTTGAGACTTTGTGGCAGCTATTTTGCAGTCTCCAAGTCAAGAGCAGAACGAATGTGTGTGTATGATTCTCTGGGCCACGTGGCAAGCTAGGAATGCATTAATGTTTAAAGATTTGAGGGAACCTTCAGTGGACGCGTGTGATAGAAGTTTATGTTTCTTAGAATCCTACCATAAGGAGCACAAGAAGGAGCACAATGTTCAACAATAGCCGGTCACGAGAGAGGTGAGATCAGTTGTTCTGCCCTTGGGAAGCCCGATTCGTGACGGTGCCTTTTTAGCTACTGATGCGGCTATAGGCTAAGGTGGAGTTGGTTTTGGGGGGTTCTTATGAAAGATCGTGTTGTCTTGGGGGCGTTTGCGGTTCGTTTAGGCAGGCTTTGCTCAGTCGAAGAAGCGGAGGCGTTTGCATGTAGATTGGGGCTGCGGTTATTCATGGAGCGGGACGAGGCCTTGGCCGAGTTGCAAGTTGACGCTCTCCGTGTGGTGTATGGTATAGCGAATCCGGAGTCGATGTGCACATTGGCCCCTATTTATTGTCATATTCGTCGCCTCATGGTCATAGCCGGCTGTTCAACATGCAAGCACATTCCGCGGGACGAGAATGGCATTGCTCATGCACTAGCACAGTTTACGATATCTTCACAGTTTACGATATCTTCATGTGTTGATATCTATTGGTTTGATTACATTCCTTGTTTTATTTCTTTGTACATGAACCATGGTTGATTTTCAATTAATGAAGTATTTGTTTACTCAAAAAAAAAAAAAAAAAAAGTTTGAACCCTACTACATTATGCATTTTTCTCTCTATTTAAAATAAAAAGATACAACCCCTAGGGCATAGCTTGTTTGGACGGCAAATCAACGCAAAGGCTCGCTTCTAGCGGCAGGGTGGGGTTTTGAAATCCACTGAATGCACATGGACTCAATTTCATCTTATGGTGCAGGAGGTGTAGCAGAGGGCCTCTTGTGAGCAAAAGTGTACAGTCTGCAGGGGGAATTAGTGTCCATTCGAGGCATATTCTGCAATTTACCTCCTCCAAGGTTCTAGAGGAGGGGTCCTAGAGGCCCATGATTAGTCTAGCGTAAATTGAGATATCTATGCTAATAAAAAAAAAAGAAAAAAAAAAGAAAAAAAAATGATATCCACATAATGTATTCCAGTTTCGAAGTGCCAATCGAAATGACTCTTGACCAATGATTTTGTACTGATTTTGTTGGAGAATATATACCAGAAAGTGATAAACTTTCTTTTATAGTGTCTTAATCAACTCTCAATTTAACAAGTTGTTCCATGATATGATGTGCGTTCCATAGTGCACACACATATTAATTCAATGAATCCCATAATTGGTTGATGTCTCTTTCATTCCTTGCCACCATATATTTCCTAGTCCTCAAGTTCCCTTTATTATATCTTAAACTTTAAGATTCTTCTTCAACATGTAATTATGAAAGAATTAGGCGATATGTTGTTTATGAAGCAATGACTAATCACAATACAGCTGAGAAGATTTTAATTAAATTAGTTATATTTAGCGTTGTCTAGTTTACTGCGTTCAGCAATAATATATTTGATATAGTTTTTTTATAAGCATATATTTCAACCTTTAGAATGCTTATTAAAAGATGGTGATATATGATATGATGAAATTGTGAAAAGACTAGACAAATATAAAAATGGTGACCAGTATTTAGGTACTACGATTATTGCTCTTAACAATGTTAACTTTTAATGTGGGTCCCGACTCCCAATCTTGTCTTGTGGCATAAAGATTCATTAAGTCCAAACGAGCAATGTGACTTCAACTTATGAGTGTATTTATTCATGTTACTATGTGTAGAAAGTTTTTTAACAAAATTCTTGAGAAGTTTTTTGAAAAGAACTAGTGCATAATGTCTTAAAATAACAGTAAAGAAACAAATGGAAATAAATATAAACATTTATTACTTGACTTGCAATTAATAGTTGCGATTAATAATAACAATTACTCCCTCCGTCCGATAAAAATAAGCTCAATTTCTATTTTTATTTGTCTCAAATTATAGTCCATTTACATAAACAAGGTTGAATAATTAATTTATTTTTCAAATATGCTCTTAGTCCAACTATTAATAAATTTATAATACATTAATGACTACATTGACTAAATAAAAATGATTCAATATTGAATAAAAGGTGTATTAGGGAAATAAGTGTAAATTTTTTATTTCCAACCACATTCCTATTTTTATGAGACGGAGAATAAAGAAGTTTGCTCTAGTGATAAATACACCATCTTACTAAATACTTTATCCGAGTTTGAGTCACTGTCTCACCGATACAGCCCATTCTTGTACTAAAAATAAACAATATTTAAGTACTTCGAAGATTAAAACCCACCAAAGAAAATCTTGCAAATGAAAAATTGTAAAAAAGGAAAATATATTCAAGACTTGGTCAAAGAATATAGTCTTTTTGTTCCAAATATATGGTCCATTTCACATTTTCATAAAAATTAAGAATTGTATTGGGAAGACATATTTGTCATTGGTGTGCTTGATTTACCTCTATTTAATAAGTATAATTTAAAATTGATAGTTACTTCTTGTCCTATTTACTTTGTCTACATTTCATTTTTGGTCTGTCGCCTTTACTTTGTCATAATTGTCGCATTTACCTGGTCATATTTGTATATATTTATTTAGTATTATTTTCTAGGTTAATTTACAATTATACAACGATTTACTCTTAAAAAAGGTAAAATTAATTTTTGAAACATGTCAAATATTAAATAAAGGCATTTCAAGAACTTAGTTTGTAAATTTGTTTTCAAAATACTTTTCTTAATTTTTATGTAAAATGCAAAATGAACAAATAAAGGAGACGAAGTGAGTATATAATAACTAAATAAATAAATATCAAATCAAACATAGATAAAATAATAAATAAAGTAAGATAAATAAACTAAGATAAATACTTTTTAATATAGAAAGAGAGCATATAGGGAATATATAAAAAAAGAAAGAGACCATATATTTAAGGAAAAGTGAACTATATATTTGAGGGATTATTATTCTTTCAAAGAAACACTAATACATGGGAATAAATAAAGAAATTTACGTTTGTTTCAATTCAACGAGATGGTGACATTAATGCGCACGCAAGAAATACGAAGGTGAGAGGGTGAGACAGAGAGAGCTGTTCACAACTCAAAAACGCCTCTCTTTCGTACAGAACTCTTCTCCAATGGCGTTTTCAATTTCGTTGTAATTAGTATAATAATATACTTTCTCTATGTAGAAGAAGAATGCTATAGTTTTTCTTGGGTTGTGATTTATTTTATGTTTATATATTGGGCTAAAGTTTTGAAAGATTCTTGGAAGACACTTCCATTCCTCTTTTCTTCTCTATTTAGACTGGCCACTGAAAAAAAGGTATGTCAAATTGCCAATGGGTTTTCTCCTTTTTCTTTATCCTTTGTTCTTCAACAGTTCTGAAAAAATTTTAGTATTCTAGATTTTGGGAAGGAAACAATAAACAGAGGTTTTCTAATTTCAAATTATTGTTTTTCGGGTTTCTTTTCTATCTTTCACATCTTTATTTATTTTTTGCTTGCTTCTGCAATATGGCGTTTGGGTGTTTAAAAACATGGTGAAACTGAATGGGATATTTAGTCGGATTCTTAGTTTCTATGGCAGTTTTGTTCTTGAATATGGTAATTAATGGGAAATTTGAAGTTTAATTTCTTGATGTTTCTACTTTTGTTTTCTCCTTCTCCTTCCTCTTCTTCAGCTTGGAGAAACCTTTTTTTGGGTTTTCTTATTCAATTCCAAGTTGCTTTTATTGATTATATTAGGTTTACTGTTGCATTAATTCAAAATGCATCTCTTTCCATTCATCGCGCATTTGAAGTTCAAATATTTCACGCTCTTCTTTTATTCTGTTATGATGCATCATTGTGGTGTGAATGCTTGACATGATTAGGGCTATGAATTATCAAGTTTATAAGTAAAATGTCAATTTTATCGTCTTCTATATTAATTATATGAATTATGAGCAACTTGAATAATTTACTTATATATCAATTTATCACTTCTGATAGCTGGATGTCAATTGCAAAAAGATGTGACTATATTTCTTAGAAAACAATTTCTAAAACTGCTTAATTGGATCCTTGAAACATGTGATTATTTATACATGTATTTTCTGTATATGCTAGTTTGAACTTTGAAGGAGTTGCTGATTTCAATGTGTTCTCGTAGTTTCTATACTGCCTTTTATTTCTTGGAAAAGAAATGTGCTAAAATTTACAGTCCCACTCTCGAGCCAATCATTTGTGGACTTACTTGCCCAACCATGGCGGCCCTGTGGGCCAACTACTGTCTTGCACTAATAGGGGGCAGTTTTATTGGTCCGCGTAAGAGGCGAGGTTCACTGTTGGCTCTTATGCAGCCGATCGTTGGCTTTATTTATTTTTCACTAAAATATAGAGAGTTTTGATCTGGTTTTGAAAGTATTGTTCAGGTGCTAGTTAAGACCCAGTCATGTTGAGGCAAGCTCATCTCCCTCCTCGCTGTCCTGATCAAAAGAAATCCATTACTCTCCCAGCTTATGGTCCGGCTTCCCCAACTTTATACAATATTGACTTGCAATCTGAAGGCCAAAGACACCATAAGTCCATCTCCCAGAGCTCTATCTTAGAAACGCAACCTGGGTGGCTTAATGATTTGTTGAGATCGGAAGAGACTCAAACCCAAGTGGTACTTTACACCGACGGGCTGCTAGTGATTCCTTTACACTTTTGGATGGTCTTGTCCCATTACCAGGTCTGGATCAACTACAGGAATTGAACACTCCAGATTCTGGTGAACCGGATAATGAATTTGACTCTGGTTGTGCATATGGTCCTAATTCCCCTCGTAGAAAAGAGAAAGTAGCATTTCCTGAAAATGCGATAGTTTCAGCCTTATCTGATTATGCTTTACAAAGTCCTCTGCAGCATTTGGATGCCACTATGTTTCTTACTGGAACTGCACAGCCAAATTCATCTGCTGATGCCTTTGCTTTAGCTAGCGGGACTAATGCTGAGACAAAACTGATGAAACGGTCAGATTCTGCCCTTATCATGTTTATTTTGCCAAATGGAATTTCATTCCTTATTTTGCTTGCTGCCGAGTAGATCAAAACTATATAATTGTGTTGGAACTGCTTAAATAATTTCTAAATTGTAAACCTGCGGACAAGAAAAAAAAAAGGCTAGTGGGGTAGTTCCAAAAAAAAAAAAAAAAAAAAAAAAAACTATTGAGGTAAACTCTAGATGAAGTTCTCAATGATCACAAGAGAAAAGCTGAGACTTGAAAACTAGTTCATCGATAAATACTTGAAGGTGTTTTTATCTCTCATTAGATGTTATTTCAACTTTGCTATTTGTCTTGTCCATCTAGGGTGTTTGTTCTTCCCAACACTTGCTGGTTTCTGAGTCCTGAATTTCTAATAACAATTATGACATAGAATTATACAAATTAGTGTAATAAACAAGAATTAAAGGTGAGACCAACCTGGCATCTCTGCTCTTAGAATTGAAGAACCAGTAACCAGTGATCATGTCTGAGTGGATTCTGGAGCTGTTCACTGTTGAAGACAGACTTTAAATAGCTAATATCCCTATTCTAACATAGGTTTATAACATGTTTCTAGAGACATCAGGTAAAGAACCTAAGTTCCTGTCTAGCCGATACACATTTCTGTGCAAATTTGCATGTGACGAGGCTTCAGTTGGGAAGGAATTTGCCTTAGCACTTGCCCTTCGTTCTTGAATATTGAAGACTCCTCTAATATGTTGTATGAAGTTGTTCAGTCATCCTCTCTTTTGTTTTGTACTTCTGCCATCTTGTAATAAAGCTTTCACCTTGCAAAGTTTTTACTTGTGATGAATTATGACGTGCATGCAGACATCCTGGGCAAAGATCTAGAGTCCGCAAGCTTCAATATATTGCAGAGCTGGAGAGAACTGTTGACATTCTTCAGGTACTTTATTGCTAAAGTTACAGACTGAACTCATGTTCTTTTAGTGATCATATTTTGTAGTCTACATATCTGACTATTCAACTAGATTGAGAAGAATCAACTTTTCAACGTGCAAAGTAAGAGGTGGATCAGTACATCCTGATCGGATACTAGGAAAATAAAAGCCACTTAAAAATTTAACAGTCTGCCTTATTTACAAGTTTCCATGACGTGGTTATTGACGTGCAAACTAAGGTTCAAAATTCAAACTTAAGATGTCACTAATTTATACATGGGAAGTATTCCATCATCAGCTGCAATGATGACACTGAACTGATCAAATACTGCACAGGACAATCATTTTTTCTTCCTGCTTCTACTATTAATAGTTGATTCAACTAATGCAAATGTGAACATGCAGAATTTGGAGGCAGAGTTGGCTGTGAGGGTTGCTTCCTTGTATAAGCAACATACTGCTTTATCAATGGAGAACAACACCTTAAAGCAGCAGTTGGTGAGACTAGAAAATCATAGATTTCATGCGGAAGGTAATTTCATTTCTGTTTATTGTTTCGGCTTTATTTGTTCCTAATTAGTTGAAACCTGACAAATTTGCAAGCAAGCTTCTTAATTATGTGCTCTGGAAATGATTGTTCAAATTCCCTTTTTTATCAAATTTCTGATGGTACCTAAACATATTACATGGTCTGCTCCTGAAAAATTATAAATGTTGGGTTTTTATTCTCGAAGCATGTTTTGTCTAAAATGATGTTGCGTATAATAGATTGGCTATGCTAAATGCCCTTGCATCTTGCAGGTTCGAATGGGCATTTTGCGGTTAGAAACTGATCGAAACCCATTTTGGTCGGTTTGAGGAGACAAAAGAATTGCACCCAAAAAAAAAAAAAAAAAAAGAAGGAAAAAAAAAAAAAGGAAAAACCAATAGTTCAATATGAGACCCAGAAAAACCTACGAAACTGACCAAAACCGAACCGAACGAAACCGACAAGGTGTTGGTTGGTTTGGTTCCATGAAATTTCCAAACTGACAAGTATCCGGTTTCAGTTCAAGAAAACCGAACCGAACTGACTGACATCTGCTCCTACTTGTAGCTTTTGTGATTAAGAGGGTGTTTGATTTAGAATTTTGAAAATTAGTTTTGTGAAAAAGTGATTTTTTGGGAGAATGTGCGGTTGAAAAGTAAGAAAAAGTTACGAAACTACTTGTAAGATTATTTTAGTGGATGAATGTGTGGTTGAAAATGAGTTTGAGGGAGAATTGATTTTTGGAAGTCCAAATCAAACGAACATTAACTAAATTTGGAGGTCTGCATAGTCATGACTTGTTCCCCTCAAGTCTTCTAGTTCTAGTGATAGTTAATCTGTCTCAGCAGGTCAACTCCTTGTATCTCCAACCATTGCAAATCAGATTTTATATTTCATGAAAAATCTCTAGAACCCAAAGGTTTTGCAGCTTCCACTTTTGAGACAACACACGAGTTTCAAACATTAATCTCCTTTCGTTTTTAGAAACAGAGAACGTTTGCAGACGGGACAATTTGATCGTTATGCGTATCCTTTCTACTCATGTTTGTCCAAGAAATTTGTTTTAGCATGCGTATAATTTCTTCTCTTGTGCAGGTGAGTACCATTCACTGAAGAAAGAGTATGGGAGGTTAAAAACGTCTCTAGCTTATTCCTCTAGTAGCAAGATTCATGGCTGGTCGAACTCTGTCTGCTGATTTTGCTAGTTCCGGAGATATTTGGCAAACATTAGACATGGGCAAACTCAGTCTAAACTGACATAGTTAACTGTAGCTGGAAGATCTGATTCACTTCTTTATCTGCGCAAAAAATTCAAGGTGAAGCTGCTCAAGCAAATGTTTTGGACCCTAAATACTGCAGTTATGTAGATCTTATATTTCAACTTAGGAGTCCCATAAACGGTAGATTAGAACCGATTTCTATTTTCTACCCAAAGACGGGCTGAACTAGAAATTGCAGAATAGAAACTAGAACTTCTATTCAAATTAACAATGTCAATAGCACTGGATGTGCCTTTTGCTTTCATTGCAGTCCTAGCAAATCCAGCCGCAAAAATTGTTATTTTCCCCTTATTTGTTTGGCTGGTAATATTGTTAACATCTCATTTAAAATATCCCAAGAAGGGAAGTTCATCAGTTCTTTTCTGTGAGGGCAGATAGGCTTTTCTCAACCTCTGATCTCTAGTGTTTTTTAGCACATACAGTTCGATGAAAATTTTCTAGCACTTGTTGCATGATATTGGAAAAAAGGCCAGTACTCCATGGAATACTAAACTTGGTACTCCTGGCCAATCAAAGAGCTACGTGTGGATTCAAAGGTCTCAATTTGTTATTCACTCTGGGCCCTAAATCTCACATCTGAGTCTCTGATTGGTCAGGAGTACCGAGTGCTCAGTACTTTTAGAGTACTGGACTTTTTTCCCATGACATTCTGCACCCACATCACCCATATGGATGCCATAATAACACCCATACATGTGCAAGAAATTTTTTGTTCTACCATTCAATACGTTGCAGCAAACCTGCAAAAATGCAAATAAACCTAGCTTGCATTACAATTTGACTTCAACATGGTTGATCACATATTGCAAGAGTAATATTTATGTTAAACCATCTTGCTATGCCACAACCTACATGTGAATTGTCCACTAATCTCCCACCTCGAATGCATCTGACTAGATAATCATATCAAACATTTGGGGAGATCATTTTTAACTAAAATACAATAATTTATATGTTTAGTTTTCTTGTAAAAAGCGAGAGCATGTAACAAATTTGGGTTGCTCAACCTAAGCAACCACCATAACTGGTTTTATCACACCTTACTCAAACTATTATCATACTTCACCAATACGCATATACATCCTGAAGTTCACGCAAGAAAAAAGAATCACTGGTTCAGTTGCAAAAAGCAAGAGCATGTAACATATTTGGGTTGTTCAACCTAAGCAACCACCATAACTGGTTTTATCACACATCTTACTCAAACTATTATTATACTTCACCAACACGCATATACATCCAGAAGTTCACGCAAGAAAAAAGAATCACTGGTTCAGCTATTAACAGAATTTATGGAGTTCTGCTTGTTGCATATCATCAAAGTACAGCTCTGTGATTTAATTGAAGGCTATTAAAAATGAACGAAAGAAAAACAGCATTCCCCATGTTAAGGTTACAATGTGGCCTTCCACAAGCACATTTTTGCTATTTGTGCAAATTTCTCATTAGGAACTCCGCCTTCAGTCTCGGAGTGAAGCTCGGGGGACTGCTGGTAAACCAAGTTCGTCCTCAGCCTGTGCAACATCAAAATCATAATAAATACACTGCTGGCTTTAAAAGGCAAAGGGGAAAAAATGCAAAATGCAGGGCAATCCATAAGTTTATACAGCTGAGAGAAAGAGTAGAGATATTAGCAAGCACTAGGCAAATGACTTCAGCAAAATCCCATAATAATTTATTCAACAAAAGAAATAGATGTTATAGTGAAATTTGCAGCTCTGCAAAGCCAAACTGTGTACATGAGGGTTGAAATATATCTACCTCCTGTTAAGGGCTTGTTCTCCACAACTACTTTTTTCACCGCAAACTTTTTCAAAAAGTCAAAACTTATACCAATCACATACTCTATAAATACTCCCTCCGTCCCAAATATATAGTTCACTTTACTTTCTCACAAGGATTTAGTGTGTTTGATTTATAGTTTTTGCGAATTGATTTTCTGAAAAAGATATTTTTTTTTTGTTGGGGGGGGGGATGATGTGTGGTTGAAAAGTAAAGAAAAGTTACGAATTTATGTATAAAATTATTTTAATAGATAAATGCGTGGTTGAAAATGAGTTTGAATAAAAATTGATTTTGAAAAATCTCAAATCAAACCAACCCTTAAGAAAAGTTATTAGAAAGGCAAATTTTACAAATGATTTTTCCAATATACCCTTATTTAATGAAACTAATAGTTATTACTAAACATATTAGATAAGGTTATTTCCATAAGAAGGCAAAAAGTAACTCCTCAAATTAAAAATAGGACTACATATTTGGGACAGAGGAAATAATTATTTTTCACATTTCCCTATAATCTCTCTACTCACCCACCACACATTTCAAAAAAAAAGGTAATTTTCAGCTAACGTCCCCAACCTTTCAACAAAGTTGAGTTTACGTCCCTAACCTTTGATTTTAGTCCTGGGGGTTCCTAACCTTTTAAAAGTGTTACACTTCAAGTCCTTGTGACGGAAACCGTCAATTCCACCGTTAAAATTAGGGGTATTTTGGTAAAATACAAAAAAAAAACAAATATTTTAATATTTAAAAAAAAGAGAGAGAGTTGGTTTTGGGGGGGGCCTTGGCTGCCGGAAATGCAGCCCTTTGGCGGCCATTTCTGGCAACCGAAAGGGGGGGAGTCCCCCCCCTCGTTGGCTGCCATTTCCTGCAGCGAGGGGGGGGGAGATTCCCCCCCTTTGGCTGCCAAAAATGGCAGCCAAAAGCTGCCGGAAATGGCAGCAAAAGTGCTGCCATTTCCGGCAGCACCGGGAGGGGGGGCCCCCCCCTTTTGGCTGCCAAAAAGCTGCCGGAAATGGCAGCAAAAGTGCCGCCGGAGCAAAAGTGCCGCCATTTCCGGCAGCACAGGGGGGAGACTCCCCCCCTTTTGGCTGCCATTTTTGGCAGCCAAAATCTGCCGGAAATGGCAGCAAAAGTGCCGCCGGAGCAAAAGTGCCGCCATTTCCGGCAGCACAGGGGGGAGACTCCCCCCCTTTTGGCTGCCATTTTTGGCAGCCAAAATCTGCCGGAAATGGCAGCAAAAGTGCCGCCGGAGCAAAAGTGCCGCCATTTCCGGCAGCACAGGGGGGAGACTCCCCCCCTTTTGGCTGCCATTTTTGGCAGCCAAAATCTGCCGGAAATGGCAGCAAAAGTGCCGCCGGAGCAAAAGTGCCGCCATTTCCGGCAGCACAGGGGGGAGACTCCCCCCCTTTTGGCTGCCATTTTTGGCAGCCAAAATCTGCCGGAAATGGCAGCAAAAGTGCCGCCGGAGCAAAAGTGCCGCCATTTCCGGCAGCACAGGGGGGAGACTCCCCCCCTTTTGGCTGCCATTTTTGGCAGCCAAAATCTGCCGGAAATGGCAGCAAAAGTGCCGCCGGAGCAAAAGTGCCGCCATTTCCGGCAGCACAGGGGGGAGACTCCCCCCCTTTTGGCTGCCATTTTTGGCAGCCAAAATCTGCCGGAAATGGCAGCAAAAGTGCCGCCGGAGCAAAAGTGCCGCCATTTCCGGCAGCACAGGGGGGAGACTCCCCCCCTTTTGGCTGCCATTTTTGGCAGCCAAAATCTGCTGGAAATGGCAGCAAAAGTGCTGCCACTTCCGGCAGCACAGGGAGGAGTCTTCCCCCTTTTGGCTGCCATTTTTGGCAGACAAAAATCCGCAAGAAATGGCAGCAAAAGCCAGAAATGGCAGCCAAAAGAGGGGGGGGGGGGGGGGGGGGGGGGGGGGGGGGGGGGGGGGGGGGGGGGGGGGGGGGGGGGGGGGGGGGGGGGGGGGGGGGGGGGGGGGGGGGGGGGGGGGGGGG